>CAJQUW010014527.1:0-195576 GCA_907163375.1 Prostheceraeus crozeri
TCAAATTATATCTTACATAAAAATCAAAATGTCAATGTCTGATAAGTTGAACATTCATCTTTGTCATTGAGGCTTGGTTTCATAGATTTTATTAATATGGCCATTCTGAAACGTAGGTTAATGCTGTTTGTATCAAACGCTATGATTTTGACTGTAAACGGGAAAGCGACTTATGTGATTTTCTCAAAGCCATTCGTAAGTAGAAAATCACATTCCAAACATAAGTGTAAATTGAATCAGTGCGTTATTGCTGACAGCAACATCTGTTTGAGAGCTATGGTAGTGTATGAAATAACATGCAAAACGTGTAAAAGTAATTATATCGGGAGTACAGTCCGTTCACTCCATACACGCATTAAAGAACATGCCACAAACAAAGACTCAAGTGTACTCAAACATCACCTAAGATGCTCTCCTATCATAGCTTTCCCGGATATCAAACATATCCGCTTATAAGAAACAGATCTCCTTGGGATAAAAATTTGTTATCCGCGGAGATAAACTGGATATCCAAGCGGCTCCTGACGTAGAAATAATGGTGTGCATCCGTTCAGCCGTGAAGATCCGTGGATATCCGGAGAAACTATAAGATGCTGATCGGGTATCCGTTTGCTCGGAGGGGTGCGATTTAAAGAAGGCGACATGCAGTGCTTCAGCATCATCATCGTGCGTAACTTAGCTATGGTACACTCACTTGGTGTGAGGCCAGTAAATGCTCTGCTGTTTTATCCCTTTACAAAGATCTTATTGACAGGTCCATTGCTTTCGGATATTGTAACTTCCATACTGTGCTCCCCTCCACTTCCTTGCGAAATTCATATTCCAAAAATTAGACCTAAACAATTTCTCAGTTTCAATTCCACAAGTCCTTCAGTTTCATGCATTTTCAAGGAATGACTTGCCTACTTGACGATCCCGTGAATAAACCAAAGAATGGCAAGGCCTACTATTCAGGCCATGTCGTTGCCCTCATGATAAACAGAGTGTCAGCTTTTCGGTCTCATTACTTGACATGAGATGGCAATTTTCTAATTAATCGATTCGAACATTCTGCAAATTATATTTCGAATACGATGAATGTTCCAGATGACAGAAAATTACTCCTGTGATTAGCTCATTTATAGTGTGATGATCATTGAAACTTAAAGCAAATTATCCTGACAAATAATTCTAACAGTGGATAACATTGAATTGGAAGAAAACATGATCGCCATATTTCTGTTGTGCAAAATTTACCATGAACCGCTGTCTGAACTAAGATTGTAAATCTTGGGCATCATTTGATATAGGCCTATTTGATTCCATGTTAACTTGTTCTTTTGAGATAAGCGCTTTATTCCATACATAAAATTGTTGAGAGAACTTCTGACCGCATATTTAGATATTAATATACCGCATTGCATTATCGATCGTTTTTGAGTCAAATATACCAAATGCGTCAAATTGTTCGGACGCGTCAGGAAGTTTTTAGAATTTATTTCATGATTTTGAGTCAATTATACGAACTGCGTCAAAAAGTCTGACTTCAATTTTCATTTACGTCAGCTTGAGTCAAATATACTTCTTGCGTCTAATATACCATTTGCGTCATAAAGACCGACTTGCGTCACGTCACGTATCTGAAGTGACGAATTCAGTTGGTAAAAATGGTTTTCTGCGTCAAATTGTCCGACTTGCGTCATTGAAAATCTCCTAAGCGATCTTCTCTATACTAACCGCTTACAGCTGCAATCGTGTTCACGGGAAAGTTCTCATGGCTCGTCTAGCGAAGACAATAGCTATTAGGCAGCCACGTGAATTACTCGATTCTGATTGTGAAAGTGATACACGTATAGTGATCCCAGCGGTGAAATATAATTAGATGATGTAGCCTTCTGACTTCTGATCAATTATCCGAAGAATCATTACACGACGACTACTCTCTACACGATGAAGTTTTGGGCGTAGCTACACATGACTTGGTCTACCACAACGACGACAGATCGAGTTATTCGGAGACATTGAATGACATCGATAGTAATATTCCTTTGACTTCCCGAGATGGTACTTTGTGGCCTACACTACACGAGTAATCTAGAAGACGTCCTGCCAGAAATATAGTAACTGGAATCTTATACCTGAAGAAGGTAAGGGAGAGATTGTCTGTTTTTATAATGCCACAAAATCGGGAAAAGTTATCCGCGGCTACAGCTCAAAGCGGAAGCACAATCGCGCTGTCGATGTCATCGTTTTCCCCAATTATTGATTATGCAGCTTATGTTAGCTATAAGTTGCATACGGAACGCAATGATGTCAATGAAAGTCATTATAATTTTCGAAGAGAATTGGCATATGAGCTGGCAATGCCTCTTGCGCAGAGGCGGTCAAGTCTTATTCCATCACGATCCTCTGTAAAAGAAGCGATACTGATGGTTGGTGTTTCCCCTCGAGCAGAATGTCGACCTGTGCCACCAAACTGTCGAGGTGGACGTTGCTATTACTGTCCAAGAAAAACAGATCGCAAATCAAAAACCAGATGCAAAAAAATTCTCACTGTTCATTTCTCCTGTCCATCAGAATGTTTTGTGTTCTTCGTGTGAATAAACAGCGATTACTTCTCAATTACTTGCAGTGTTGATCAAGATTTCTAGGTTGATGTACATTTTAAGACGCTTCATGACTGAATAGTGCTCAATTTTTCAGTAGCAACTAATAAACTGTAGTTGTTTTATTTTATCTCGTTTCACGTTATCAAGCTCTAGTATGGGTGTTTTATAGTAAAGCAAATTCGATTGGTTTACTTTCTGGGGTGAGGGTACTGGTAGTACCCTCAAGGCGGGTCTAACTAATAAAAAAGTGAGGTGGGTCGAACCGTTAAATATATATACTGTATTTCTTTGTTGTAAGGCAATCCAAAAAATGCATTTTTTGTGTGGACATGCAAAGATAGTTTTTTAATTTCAATTGATTTTTTATGTCAAAAATGGAATAACTTAAAATGAATGACATTTTCGGTTAGGGCAGACGAAAACCATTTGAATGGTGTGTTGAACATTAACAATAGACCTATATCTTGTCCGCAAAATGCAAAGGACAAGAAGCACTCCTAAAAACACTAAATTTTCTGGATTTTACCACATGCGGTGTATACTTTAGTTGACACTTGTGGTAGGCCTGCATTTCGATATCACTGTAGGCCTACTCCTTACAAGCATCAATTATAAGCATACTCGACTAAACTTAAGCATGCAGGCACAAAGCTGGATTTTTAATAAACTCAATAGTTGCAGTGGACCGGATAAGGCTTATCTAACATTTGTGGTCCGCTAAAAATTTGAATTGAGAACCATTGGTGTACGGTACTTTGACTACTCTTATCATATGGCCGGTTTAACCCTCATCAGGCCAAGCGTATGTCAGCATTCGGGTTTCAAAATTCAGTGCAAGCAACAGTAATAGGGGCACCAAGCTAAAATTTATGGACGATGGGGTATTTTTTTACTTCTCTTTCCAGATATCACATTCCAGAAATCATTACTGCATCGCATTTCATGATTTGATAAGACTTAATCAGGCCAAGCGTTTACATTTTGTCAACTGCGACAACTAAGCCATTTTTAGATATTTTCATGGGTCTTATTTGTCTGTTAGCACTGATTGGTGAACATTGTTTCGACCGTCATCTAATGACGTACCTGTCAGAAGCTTTCTGGATTCGCTGAACTCAAAACATCGCCGCATCTTCTCTCAGAAGAGCCACATGTGCTTTCAAATGAACAAGTTGTGGGATACAAGGGTCAACTATGCAATCTGATCTTATATGCGAAAGAAGTCGCGTTATGCGGCACTACATTCTAGATTTGCTACTCGCAAAGCCTCTATAGATATAAGCGTGTTGCGTGGCATAATATACTCTCAGCACATTGCAATATTCTTGCTAATGATGAAGTAGGCCTAATATTGCTGAATCAGCTTGATATAGGCCAATAGGACAGTGCATCTTCATATATCGCTATTTTACTTTTGGTTGGGAATCACACTGATAGGAACCATGATAGCTAATCGATGTAGCTTTTGAACTGAAGTCGATGAGGGGACATAATACATTTTTATGATAACAGTTATTTTGCTCTTACTGTATATACGATGCAGCCACCAAAGCGCAACAGAAACAATGTGGAGCAGTTTTTCCTCTTTGATATTCCACTTTTTGCGCAACAGTGAAGAAGCTATTGATCATTTTGGATTATAACAAGATTCAGGTCGCTGTGCATGTTGTCAGTATCGCAATCACGGCATGATCGAAGTTGCAGTTGCTGTAATGTTTGTACAATTTTCAAAAGAGCGATTAGGATTAAAGTAAGAAGAAAAACATGTCCTTACATATACAAGCAACCTCGACAAGACTCAATTGCCATTGCAAAGAGGGTGAAATCCGATGTTGTTGAGTAGTCAACTAGCTGATCATCTAAATTCATCTACAAACCAACCTAAAGTCTGAAGATGCTCAGCATGAAGTTCATCCACGCCTTTTGCGGGTGCATGTGCAATTATGCATGTAAAACAACAATTTGTTCCCGTCACCGACGTCAAGATAAAAAAATTTTGCAATTTGTCAATGAATGTTTCTTGTAACAAAATGCTTGTATAGGCCTATTATCACTTTAGCTTGATTTAATGATTGGCATTGCCATCAGCATGGATATCTAAATTATAGCAAAGCAAGTTTTTGTATAAACTGCACACAATATAGCAAATTTCAGACAAAATTTCTCGTGCTCTGGTTTCAGCAGCATCGAAATTAAAACCAATTATTTACAGTGGGCCTACGAATAAAACTGTGCGTCAGGCGCATTATACATATTCAATCATTACGCATCAGCATTTGTAATAATTTATCATTGACATAAACATTCCTTCATTAAGAAGTGAAATTAACGGTCAATTTCTGACAAAATTTGTTGTTGACAAAATGTAAACATTTGGCCAACAAAGGGCTCCAAACACCGTGGCCTGATAAGGGTTAAGGAAACGCGAACAAGAGGTAATTGAAAAGCTATTAATTGATGCATGACTTCTATATATGGCATCCACATTCTGCTGTTTCGAAGATTTTATTGATAAAAGAAAGTCAGTCATTGTAGAAAGAACATTTATTCAAAACAATGCCATTCGTGATCAAAGTTAGATGTACATTTGGAAAAAATATGAAGGAACAATAGAGCAAAACTAGAATCGAAAAGTTACATCGAAGAGACACACTCACACATGTAAGAGCGATAACAATGATACATTCTTGCCCAATCTCCATTTGCAAATTCCTAGAAGCAAAATCTTCATGTCACATTCATAGGCTAATAATGTTGCATATCAAAAAGTGAAAAAAGTAAATGCGTAAAATCAACAGCAATCTTTTCAATTGACAATTCATCTTTTCAATAAATGGAAGTGCATAAACCTACAGAAAGCTACTTAGCACCCGTCAAAAGTCTGGTGACTGAAATATATAACGTTTTTCTTCGAACAGGGGCCGCACCTACTATTACAACCGTCATTCTTGGTTTCGGAAAACGAAGGCCTACTATTAAAGACTTTCATATCCGACCAATGTCAATTTTTATGAAAAAAGCAATATTTACTATATTCCATGTTTGTACATATCACAATGCGACATTTAAGCTATTGCGAAGTTATTAACCCAACTCAACAAAGTCAAATAGATATCTACAAAATTACGGAGTTGAATTATATTTTGAAAAAGCGATCAAAGCAGTTGATATTGATACACTTGCAAGAAATGTAGATGACGATGCATCTTTTCATTTAAAATAGAAAGTTACTGCCACAGATTAACATTGAAAACAGCAGAACAAGGGCGGCGCGGGTTGTTCGGGGACTGGGGGTATTCGATTGGAAGATGATGCGATATGACAAATTCAATGAAATGTGGCTGCAGTAGCTAAGGTGCATGCAGAATGTGTTTGTGTTTATTGTTTGATTATCAGTTAAGACCAGTTGAACAATCTACATGTAGTTTCGTTTGAATTGTGCACAGTCAATCCAAATTAGGAGGCGTCGATGTGATAACGGAGAAAGTTATGGACAGCTATGTCAACTATGTGTTTGTGTTTATTGTTTGATTATCAGTTAAGACTAGTTGAACAATCTACATGTAGTTTCGTTTGAATTGTGCACAGTCAATCCAAATTAGGAGGCGTCGATGTGATAACGGAGAAAGTTATGGACGGCTATGTCAACCACTGTTTCAGTGAGTTTGATTTCTCAACTTTTGGCGTTTCTTTGATTCAAGGGAATTAGGAAATCCTTGAGACAAAGTCCTCTCAGTTATTGTTATTGCGTGGTAGTACTTTTTGTCCGGATGCCCTTCCTGCCGACTTCTAATGACACTTTCGGGGCTCGGCCTCTGGACCAAAGGATCGCTAGGCCACGCACGTAACCACTGTGCCACGGAGATCACTCTAACTAAATAAAGATATTTCATATAATCTAATAATCGTAGATAAATTCAAATTACAACAGGCTTAAACCTCATGACGCACATGCTATCACGATGGCCAGCGTGGCAGTTCAGTGTTTGAATTGGAAACTGTTGCGCTCGTAAACAAGAGGAGAACAAAAATATAAATCATCAGTCATTGCTTAATATTGTCATCAGTGCATTTGCATGTTTTGTCATGCAAATTAGTTCAGCGAACACAGTGATGCAGAAAATGCAAGATTCTGAACATGTTTTAACATGCACTTTTGTAGACCTATGTGCTATGGAAAAAACTTTTTAATTGTTTATCGATGAAATGTCGGTTATGCAATCATCTTATGGAAAAATCTTCTTAGATTTGGCAATGATAAAAATAATTGCAATTATTTGTCATTTACTTGCAATTAATTGATTGCTTATGTTATCCAATCAAATTAATTGATTGTTAGCAAAAAATAGGACTAAATAAATTGAAATTATCTTTTTCCAGTCCCTGGGTGCAACTATTATAAGAGGGGGTTCCTGTTCGAAGAAATTCGGTATCCTGATCGTCATCGAATATGACATATGTCGTCGTTATCTATTTAGTTATTGACCTGAACACGATTCGGAATTTAAGTTGCCATTTGCAATTTCACATTGGCCAATTACATATACGACATGATTGGGAAACTGACAATAAGAGAAAGACATTTGGAAGCTTTTGTCATTCTACATTACAGCCAACATGCATCGCTTGATAACACCATCCAACGTATCTAAAGGCATGTAAAGATAACCAGAACGTGGTGCAAAATAAAAATAAACGCATAGCCTCTTTGTATATTATGATTTGGTTTTCACTGTTTTCTCTGCAGATAGAAAGTTTGATAGAATATGTATTTTAGACTCACTACCTAATATAATTTCCTTTCATCTTCCAAGTTTTTGTTATAGTCTCCTTTTAGCTCGTCCCATTCTTGCTACCAAATTGCAAAATTAACTTACCGCGAATGAAGTTCAGTTTACCAAGTTTAGTCATTTATATTTTCAAGAAATCGGGATTTAAATTCAATTTTTCATTTGAAAACATTCAACTCAACACAAATCTATTGATATTTTCAATATATAGAACTTACAATATTTAATTATTAACCGTTCGACGACATTTCGGTGTGTGCGACACCCCACCCATTGATAGTCATTTTTGAATTATTATATTGCTATTATATTTCGTATAGAATCATTGAATAAAATTGTTGTTGCATTATTATAACCCTCATATGTTTAGATATCCGTGATGTTAGAAAGCAATAATGCCTTGTAACTATCTATTGTAGCGGGCATTAAATGAGATTTCCATTGCATTACATTAGACATTAAAGCCCGATACATAGCAATGGAAATTTCTATTTCAGCGGGCATTAAATGAGATTTGTATTGAAAATACATTAGCCATTAAAGCTCGCGAGGAATAGATATGCATTCGGGTTATAATACGAATAATTACCCATCTGTATCGGGCTTTAATGTCGATATCCTCGGTCACTTACGCGACCTCGGATAATCGACATTTAAGCCCTCTACAGATGGGTATTATTCCTATATTCTAATGTTATCTCTCAATATGCGGACATGTCAACATAATTTTTCTATAGCTTACAGAAATAGAATTCCCATTTTAAAACATTTCCATCAAAATATCTGAATGGAGTTAACACAAAATATTTAATTCTGTGGGAGTGAAAGATATTTTCGAAAACGTTAACAAGAAAGATAGGTCCTACATATTTTTCTTATAACGAACTATCAGTGAATCAGTGAATTTTTACAGTTACTTGTATTGTAGTTCAAGCACGAACTTACGTATGCTCGTACGTTGTGAACACTGGTTGCATTTCACTATCATAGTTGATTGCTGTCTGCATCCAAATGCCCATAATCATTACATCTAATTGTTGCTTTCTCATTGAACTTCCTATCATATGAAATACATCTACCAGATATCTTCCTTTCGTCGGTCGATGAACAATCTTGAATAGAAATCGACAACTTATAACCCAAAAGTTCCATAGTTTTGCGGCGCTTGGAGATCACATTCGTAGTACTTAGTTGCTGGATGTATTCATTTATCATTTCATAACCCACATTCAAACAGAAGTCAACATGAAATTGGTTCTTATTCTTACGATCACTAGCGGGTTAACCCCGCTATTGTTTCAGTTTCTTGAAAATGATTCCAGCGTTCATGACTGCAATATCTACCAAGTTGAAAATGAAGACGTAGAGCCACCGACGACACTTTCGTCCGGAGCGATGAAGGCGCACTTTATGATTCATTTCATCAGTACCCTTTTTCGAATAATAGAAATTCACAATTTCAGGAAGACCATCGGTATATAAAAATATAAGTCGTCTTCCTTCAAGGTTTGTAAACCTAGTTGCCTCACCAATAATTTCATCGAAGAATATGAAGAAAGTTTCTGAGGCTGATTGCGGATTTCTTCCGGATTTTACACCCATTCTTTCACGAAATACATTTCTTTGATGGGCTCGGCCGTCACGCCCGCCAATGCATAGCTGTGCCCATCTTCTTCCAGTAGAATCAGTCTGTTGATCATTTGTACGCTCATCATCTGAAGAATTGACATCTATGAAATCTTCGACGTCGATGATTCGTCTATGAATTCATCATCCAGTTCAGTCAAATAATTGTCGTGTTTTTCCTTGTCGTCTAAAACCACCTCACCACTGATGTCACCTTGACCAATATCCACGATATTATTTTCGGCATCATCACTGTCACCGTCTTTTGTTGGCTGCTCAATTGATTGTGCTGCTATTTGAGCCAACACTCGACCAGTTCCACTAGCCGTGATTTCAATATAAGATTCATGAAGTCAAGCAGAATATAATGATAGTTGCCGATCGATTAAAACTGTTGCTAAGCAACTACACGTAATAGAATGCCACATTTTATGTCCAAATAGATAGATATCTGTACAGCCAATAATCACTGATAAGCAATAAAAGATATATTATGAAATCGAAAACTTCTTTGAAGAATATAAATGCAGTTGTAATAAATGTACTTATCTCTTCGTTACCTTGGGGTGTCTTAGAAACCTCAACTGTCGTCTAACATATATTTGAATCAATATGTCGAAATAATGCAGATAACTATGTTGTATTTCTACACAACATAGAGAAACATATTTGTAGAGATGTCAGAAATTTAAAATATTAGAGAATATATTCTTATACAAATATTTGATAATGACTTTGTGGTGGGGTGTCTGAAACACCCCAAATGTCGTCTAACGGCTACCATCGTACAACAATAACTGTATTGCTAAATTGACGATAATTAAAGTGCATCCAATTTGATTTTCCGCTTTTGACCGTTAAAAGGGGCATTTCAAGTATTGACTACTCATGTTCTTATCATAAAGTCTTAATTAAAGCGTGCAAATCAGAAAGAGTCTAAAAATGTTAGCAGGCGTCATCTTGTTGAAACATAACAATTTATAGTTCTTGTTGGCACACTGTCTTAAGATCTAAGTAACTTAAGATATACTGTGCGAGCGTGAAGAAGCGAAGGGCGGATTGAAAACACGCCCAACGGGCATCCATTCGGGAGAGAAGTAGAACGTAATAATTGCATGTGGCAAATTCATGCAAATAATATGTTTCATGATACTTAAACGAAGAACACATGAACAAGACAAGTTAAATATTCGGCATTCTTGAATGTACCGATACAAGATCATTGGTTGAACATGTAGTCTATTAAAGTATCATATCGATTACTGGATAATTCTCCAGTTTACCAGCTTCTATATTATCTGCTTCGATCAATTGACCAGTGTTCAGAAGACTGAAATCTCAGTAAAAAGGATTGCAAACTGATACAGGTAAATGGTTTATTCCTAGTTTAATTCCTGCATAAAATTCGGACTGTTAATTTATTTGCAAATCCTAGTAACTTAAATTTACGGTTTGGTAACAAAAAACAAGAAAACTTATATTTAGTACTCTAAGGTCTATAATGCCATTCGACTTCTATGGTTAGGAATGTTGAGGCTTGGCATTATTTTCTTCTATCTTTCTTGGTTTGTGACAATAAGTTGAACTTGCATGTGAGCCTACTTAGTAGAAACATCTGGTTTTTAATTTATATTGTACTTTTAACGCTAAAGATTATAATATGTGCACTATGACGCATCCATTATAAATGAAATTGACCATTCAATGTTTTGTTACGTTTTGTACATCTGTGGAACAACATTCCGAGAGCACACGCTTCATAGTTTGAATCACCGGTTCTACATACCTTAACAATCTTGTTTCACGTTTGCCAGGATCTTTGACTTTCGGGAGCAGTTGTCTTGGTGCACTTCTATAATGATGTAGTAAAGCGTCATTAACATCCGCTGTTACCATCCCATTCCCTGTCCATTTAAATGCGTAGTTATGAATATTCATTATCAGCACTTTGTCGGTCACAGCAGCTAATTTAGCGCCTACGCCGGAGGAAAAAACACGTTGTTCTCTCCACGTTCGCTGAAGAAGAGAAAGCTTCTTCAATGAGTTCTCATTAATCGATTTCTCAATCGGATAATTATCTGCGAAGTAAGACATCCTAAAGACTATAGCAGAGGCATCAGTAGTTCGTTTGATCCTATCGAGACAGACTGATAGGTTGACGTCTTTGTATGGCACAATAAGTTCGTCGAGATCTATAAAGATGATGTACTTGTACAAATTGATGCTTCTATACAAACAGTCATTAAATGCAATATATTGACCAAAATAGTGGATCTTTCTCAAATTCGGGGGCCAGCCACCATAACTAACACCAAAAGGAAGGGATTGCAGTTGACTCCACGCCACAATGGTTACCACATTAGCCTTTTGATAGTATGTGAGAAGCTGAGAGATCTGAGGGGTAATAGAGAAATTATAAAAGTAAAAATGCTGTACTCCAAGAAAACGGTTTACTTCTATCCACTCAATCAGCCTTTCCTGGGACTGTTCACCGTGAAGTGGAGCAACGCAAGACGCAATAGCTGAGGAATGGCTGTTCGATGGAGACGGAATGTGATGAATGCGAATAAAATTATTCCCAAAGTTGATAGATGAGGTTGATATTGAAACACCTATGGGGCGATTAGTCCTCTTCTCAAAAGAACACCGAATAAAAAATCCATCATTCCTGAAAATGAAAACATCAAGATTATTCGCATAAACTTCCAAGAAATTATTTCAAAAGCAATTATTGAATACTACTGCTGTGAACAATTTACAGACAGTGTCGCAATCGCCCTTGGAATTATACACTAATCATGTTTTGCATCGGACACGTTTAAAAACATCGTACATTAAAGTATCACAGAGAAAAATAAAGAATGATGCATGATATGAGGAATATAATGTAGAGTGCAAAGCGTAATAAAATTTTCAATTTTGTAAGGAGACTTAGTTACAAAGTCATTAAAAATGATTAACAAAAATCATTAACAAAGACATTATACATGTTAATCATTTCAGCAGCCCTAAGACATTCGATGAAAAGACAATGATGAACATGGATAGAAATCATCGGTATGTTAACCATAGAAGTCACGTTGAAATAATGATTTCGAGAGATATTCAAGTCAAAAAAGGCTTTGAAGTTTCATGCCTTTTTCCAATAATCCACAGATAATTCAAAGAAACGTCTCTAATGGAAAATCCGTGGACTGACAGAAGCGTTTATCACAAAATTACTTGAAGCGGATGAGCGCATTTAGCCAAAAAGTTGAGTTAGGAAACTTAATTTTACATCCCTTATCCACATTTACTCTCGCATCTGTCAACAGTCCCGTAAGCATTGAAATCGATGAAATAATCCCAATAACTTAAATAATCTGCAACATGAATGATTGATAAGAAAAACAACAAAGACTGTGGACGAACTATTGATTTTGGAGAGGAATGTAGAGTCAAAGGAAAATAGTTCGATGTTACTCCCCACACCACATAAAGAAGAACAGAACATCGAAAATGATGATGAGTGAACATATTTGCTACTAAAAAGCTGTAGCGATCTATGATAATAGTCAACATCTAAGATTATACAAGATAATAAGTCTAACACAAATCTGCAGTACGAGCGATGCCTGACATCAACCAGTACAGGGTATTCAGCAATCAACAGTCGAAGGGGAGAATTTGTCTTATCGAAATGATTGTGGCAAAGGTCTGGCATTCATACAAACACGAGGTGTCGTAGAAATCAAGTGTCAAAATAGTTCATCACAAAATCGAATTTTCCAGAAACTCATCACGGCATAAGTAGGGTGTTCTAACTAGGCTATCAGTGTATTTTTTAAATGCCCAGTCATTGAAGATTCGTGGTACTGAGCGACAATGCAATTTGATACTTGAGGTGTTAATTGCATTTGTGTAGTGAGGCAGTAGGCCTACTAACGAAGCGATCTGCTTGTTGCTTATTCTTTTTTGTCAATCAATAGACTCCGAGTCTTCTGACGGCAAGCTATCAGGGCTTGGGAAAGACGTTTGGTAATGGTCATAGTTTTCGAGTAGATGCTTCTAGTCTCCACCAAACCAATAGAGGAGACCGGCGTGCTAAATCTGTGTGTCTGTTACAGTGATGTGTGTGAGTTGTATGCAGTGGGTCACGCAAGGTAAATTATAGATTGTGATGTGATGATCGATTTGTTATATCAGTTCTAAACTCAGACAAAAAGAGAACAAATCTAATAGATTCCGTCATACAGCTCCTATTTTGCATTAATGTCGTCCAGTGAAATTTCCTTAAAAAATACTCTGCTAGGAATCACGCTCGCGGGGTGCAAAAAATAATAGCTGCATAACGACGTATATAGGAACTATATTATTACGATGTACGCAGGAACTATTGGACAAATAGATAGGCTTTTTGTCTCCTGAATGGATCACTAGACCACTTAGCTAGCCAATTTAGGAACACATGCTCATTTTTGGTCTTATGCGTATACAAGATTAAATGCTGTTCCACAATTTGAATAATACGCACAAGCGTGAATACTAACTGCAATAATTCACGATAGTGGCTTTATTGATGCGCGCATGATATTTTCCCGGTCAACGGAAGTTGTAGATTAATTGTAATACTTTTTTCGCCATTTAAAAAAACATATAAGAGTTGTCATCACTAAATTAATCAACATTATAAATTTCAATTGTTGTCCATGATAATAAAGATCATTGATTGATGTGGCCAATATTTGCTAGCAGCAATTTCATCTTATTTGTTGCCAGATAAAACGATCCTAATGTGAATGTTTTCCAAGATTTTTACTTTCGGTCACACGTGTTGCGTGTCACGCGAAACTGCAAAAGTGATCGAAATTTTTACATTCTATCAAAAATGCACTTTCCTGAATGAGAGTTAGTGACTTTGAGAAGTTAGAAAACTCCTTACATATCTCAGTTGCATGATTATAAAATTGATAAGGCATCAAACTAGGGGCCTTCCCAATCAAATATATATATATAATAAACAATCAAAATAGTAACACAGTGTTTGGTAATAATATAAAAGAAATTGCTTTTGATTTGAAAATCGAACGACTGAAAAACAATTCTTTCTTGCACAAGCGCTTTCTGGACTTAATCCTTCTTCAGGTGCATAGAACAGATAAGTGATTATTTACATCATTTACAAGTAATTTTGAAATTGTCGTTAATAACTATGTGCATGAGTGTCATTTAGCATTTAGCTTTGGTTTGTACAAGTCAATGAAATATCTTTCTTTCATTTTTCTGATGATATCTGTGTTATCATTGTAAAATATCTTGTAGAATGGATATATAGAAAATTTTCCTTGGCCACATTCATCGATATGCTGACTTAGGCTGATTTTTCGATATTCCGGAATGTTTATTTGTTCTTTATGAATTCGGCAGCGTTCCCTCAAGGTATTCCGAGTTTCCCCAATGTAATATTCATTGCATCCATTACATGTGATGACATATATGACATTTTGTGTCGAGCAATTCATGCTTTGTTTCATTTTGAATATTTTGCCGTTGAAGTTATGTGTCACCTTCCTTGATGTAGTTACATGTACCACACCTCTTGTCATTGCATTTGGTTACCATTATTTTGTCATTAGTATTGTATTGGGATTTGCACAATATGCGTTTCAAACTTGAAGGTTGTCTTTTGCTGATGATGAATTTCTTGTTCTCAAATACATGTTTGGTTTGTTGATCAATTTTCATGGTTGTATTGATAGAATTTATTGTTGCAGTTACATTTGTGTTTCTAGGGTTATATGTAGAAACAAAAGGTAATGTAGATACTTTGCTATCGCTTGACTTTGCGTTTAGAAGTTCTGCTCGATTCAGTTCCTTCGCTTTTTTGATACCATCCGAAATAAGATCAATGGGGTACTTTTGATTGATCAAAAATGCTTTCAATTCATGCAAGCGGATTTCTCTTCGGCATTCATCGTTCACTATAGTACAGATTCTTCTCGCAAGATTATAGGGGATGGCTCGCTTCGTATGACGGGGGTGATTGGAATGGAAGTGGAGGTGTTGGTGTGTATCTGTTGGTTTATAGAACATATCTGTGACAATTTTGTTATTTTCTTTTATAACCATAATATCCAAAAAAGAAATTTGATTGTCATTCATCTCCATTGTGAATTGTATGTTGCTATCTAATTGATTCAAAATTTGTGCAAAAGTTTTCAATTTTTCATCGTCCAGAGTCCATAGAATGAAACAATCATCTAGGTATCGCTTCCAGTTATTTCTAACATAATTCGATGTTTCTTCACCCCACAGCGATTCAATTTTTTCATATAGTTGTAATTCTAGGAATGCAAGGGTAAGTGTTGCATATGTGGGCGCAACAACTGTGCCCATCGCTGTTCCCTTTATTTGAGTGTAATAATGTTCACCGAATGCAAAATTGTTATTCGTCAAAATTAATTCTATACCATGAAGTATAAATTCGCATCTGAAACGTTCATCAATTTTTTGTCGGAGTGTTTTGTTATCCAATATTTGATAGCCTCCATTCCCAGCTTATGAGGTATGTTTGTGTAAAGACTCACTATGTCAAATGTTACCAATTTGGTGTTTTCATGAGCATGATTTGGTAAAAATTTGAGAAACTGTAAGTAATCTCTTACGTAACATTCTATAAAGCTGCAAAGTGGTTTCAATATAATGTCAAGTAGTCTATTTAGTCGCTGTGTTGGAGAGTTCGGTCCACCAACAATAGGACGAAATTTCAAATCTGGAGGATTGATGCATCGAATGTAATCGGAGTTTTGCTCATTAATTGATTTCTTTATATGCTCAGATTTGTGCACTTTTGGTAATCCATAAAAATTGCTTCCTTTATAATCAAATTTTGTCAAAAAGTCTTTTTCCTTCTTTGTAAGATTTTCAGATAAATTTCCACTTACTAATCTTTTGATTCTTTGCATAGATTTCTTGTCTGGATCATCATTAGCCTTTCGGTAAAATTGTGAATCATTTAGCATAGTTTCAATCCGTTTTTCATAAAATTCTTTTTCCATAATTGCAACGGCCCCTCCTTTGTCAGCTTCTTTGATAATTATTTCATCATTTGATTTCAATTTGCGTAGTGCATTGCTTTCATTGATTGACAAATTTCCCTTTTTATTGCATTTAATCTGGTTTAAATCAATGGACTCCACAGTTTCACATAGGGCATCAAGTAGCTGATTCCGTCCTTTCGGAGGATTGAAGGTTGATTTATTTTGAACCAAGCTGATATCGCATGTTGTTGTGCCATGAAAAAATTCAGCTAATCTAAGGCTTCTTGCATAGGTTTTAATATCCGTTGAAAGTTCAGTGTTATTTTCACTTGGGGCAAGGGAAAATTTCAGACCTTTCGATAGTAGCAGTATTTCAGATTTGTCCAATTTTTGGTTTGATAAATTTATAACTTTGGGATCAACATGAACATCTTTGCATGTACTTGTATCCTTTAATTGTAGATTCTTTGTTTCCTTGATTTCCATTGCGACATTTCTCGATTTGAATTCTTCTTGCCTCCGCCTAAAAAAGGACTCTGATGATTGTGACTGAATGTGTTTCGATGATCTCCATTTCTATTATGTTGTAGATTGCCTTGTTCTCTTCTCAATTGTGCATGTTTTTTCTCAAACATTCGAGGTTTGTTGTCATGTTGTTGCTGGTATGAGTCTGACTGATTGATAAAGTCACTTTCATAATTGTGGCAACCTTTGTTTCTAGAATCTTTGTAGGCGAAAAATTTCGATCTATCTCCGTTTTGAAAGTGCTGATCATCTTGTTGACTGTTGTGTCGATATTGTTGCTGATTTCGTTGATGCACGTTTTGATAGCGTCTGTCATTTCTTACTACAGATGTATACGTTTTGAATTCATTTGATTTTGCAAATCTGTTTGTGTTGTATGATTTCATAGTGTCGGTTCCGTATCGTCTTTCATAGTCCAACAGCCATGACTCATTGAATCTCCATCTGTTATACGAGATATTTTCTTCCTTTTGACAATTTAAAGTCCACTTTTGCAGTAAAATTTCATTGACGATTCCGGTCGAGGATTTATTGATAATTTTAATCATTTCAGTGTCAGAATCAATGACATTCTGTTTGTGCTTTTCTGCAAACAATAAATTCTATCAATACAACCATGAAAATTGATCAACAAACCAAACATGTATTTGAGAACAAGAAATTCATCATCAGCAAAAGACAACCTTCAAGTTTGAAACGCATATTGTGCAAATCCCAATACAATACTAATGACAAAATAATGGTAACCAAATGCAATGACAAGAGGTGTGGTACATGTAACTACATCAAGGAAGGTGACACATAACTTCAACGGCAAAATATTCAAAATGAAACAAAGCATGAATTGCTCGACACAAAATGTCATATATGTCATCACATGTAATGGATGCAATGAATATTACATTGGGGAAACTCGGAATACCTTGAGGGAACGCTGCCGAATTCATAAAGAACAAATAAACATTACGGAATATCGAAAAATCAGCCTAAGTCAGCATATCGATGAATGTGGCCAAGGAAAATTTTCTATATATCCATTCTACAAGATATTTTACAATGATAACACAGATATCATCAGAAAAATGAAAGAAAGATATTTCATTGACTTGTACAAACCAAAGCTAAATGCTAAATGACACTCATGCACATAGTTATTAACGACAATTTCAAAATTACTTGTAAATGATGTAAATAATCACTTATCTGTTCTATGCACCTGAAGAAGGATTAAATCCAGAAAGCGCTTGTGCAAGAAAGAATTGTTTTTCAGTCGTTCGATTTTCAAATCAAAAGCAATTTCTTTTATATATATATATATATATATATATATATATATATATATATATATATATATATATATATATATATATATAGTATATTGATTTGGAGGCTCACAAGTCAATGAACTGATTTTTTGAAAATTTGAAGTCAAGTCAGCATCAAAATAGATTATTTAAACCGTCAAATTGTCACGCATTTCAATAGAAAATATCAATCTAGTACTCAGCCCTGTTCTTGGTGACAGCCATCACTAAATGCATCCTTTTTGACGATAGTTAAATTTTGGGTACATTCCGAATAATTTACTCTCACCGAAATTTAATGTCCTCATTCGTTGATGTATCAGAGCACTTGAAAATGTAAGTAGAGAAAATCCAAAAAGAGGAATCCAAAATTTGCATCATGTCATATATTCCGATTTCATTCTTTGTGCCTAGCAGCAAAATGAAGACATCAGTAACTGCATGATGAGAGGTGGTACCTCCCCTGTCGGTCTGATTTCTGTGTCTCCCTACCGATAGCACATGTAGGCGATTAACCAACTGAGCTATTCTACTGCTCGCAAGACTGTTACATCATTCCATGAACATGCGTGCAATACGGATATTCATTTGATTTTCTGTTTTCAAAGTCATTGAAATGCATGAATGACATCCTCACCGAATGGCCAGTTGATGCATTAAGTCTGTACATGTCATCTGCTGAAACTGAGATAGATTATTTTCTTTCCCTGTCAGCAGCTATCGACGCTTCATGGTTTCCTATCGCTGTTCAGCTATTTCTTAACGCTTCCGTCTAAAGGACTGCAGATCAGTCGAAGTTCGCAAGTCAAATTAGGATGACGTAATGACGATAGAAGATTTCCTGACCAGCATTAGCAAGTTTATTGAAAAAATTAATCAGTGACAGAGTCGTGTACCAAAGGAAGTTTGTTAACAAAGGATAATGACATGATGGGGTGAAAGATTATACCACATGGACCGGTTAAGATGTATGCTATCGTCCATACCAGGGGTGCGCAACCTGCGGCCGTAGATGAGAAGTAAATGAAAAAGAATATTGTACATGTAAATTCCAAATATTTCTGGAGTTTCAAGACAATCAAAAAACAATCGTCACTGTAGTGACATACTACTGTCGAACACCTTTATGCCCATGCTGCTTGGAAAAATGTGCGCCCGCAGGCGCGATGAAGGCGTTCAAACAGTTCGATAACTCATGAATAGAATATTTTAGGGAAGTTACATTCATGTGTATTCATGGCTAGTCTTCAGCTAAAAGAAACATATGTGACAATTGAAGTTTGCTCAAATTGTTCGCGCGTAAGCTTCAAGTCCATGACCTGAAGAAGGATGCAAGTGCTAATAACACCTTAAGCCTAAAATCTTTTCGGGTCACAAATGACCGTCGGTTCTGTATGAGTTCTGTATGCTAACTCATTCTTTACAAAGTAGGCCTTCATGCGATTTTGAATTCATCAAGGAAAGCTAATTTGATTGGTGGAATATAAAAAGGATTGGGTATTGACCTACTTGCTTGCACATATATTAAGTGCGGCCGTGATTCTTTCGGTCTTCGAAATGGCGGCCGAAAAATGTAGAAGGTTTCACACCCCTGGTCCATACACTTACGCCAAAACATGCTCAAACCTGCAGGTTGGCGACTTACGACTATACCGGTACAGTTCAATTGAAATCAAACTAGTGGCAAATCCTCACCTATCCAAAAGTCAGAAAGGATTTCAAATAAGGCCAACCAGTGGACGTAAATGGACACGGCTTGTACACAGACACGATGTGCATCAGACGAAAACTAAGAATAATACATCCCTAACAAAACTGACCATTGAACTATGAGATTTAAGCAGCTACCAATTGCCAAAGCGTAAATTGACAAAAATCTACTCGGCAGAAATGAAAATTCACAATGTTGATAAGTCTAACAATGTTAACTCCCTACATATCGAATTGTAGAGAAAAGCATCATTGTTCTAATCACTGCGGTCAATTTTAGATTTATTCGGAAGATCAACATTCTACAAATAAAGGAAAGGGCAGCGACAATGCGACAGTAGATAGCATTGATCATGGTTTCAAATATTTACGTTGAATGTTCATGAGACATATCCTCTACCTCGCCTGTGTTGCAGTAGTATTTTTGTAAATATGGAAAAGCAAACTGTTCAACAATGACGAAACAATTTGCTTTGAGATGCTCAACGAGCTTCTCGGGTATTCATCAAGTACTAGCTACTTTTCAACAGATCTGAATATTCAATTATCATCAATGTTATCATTATTATTGAATTCCGCATCTCAACTGTACTGCATTTATAACTGCATATTAAGTAGGGAGTTGTGTTGACACAACATTGTTACAACATTGTGAGCGTGGAAAATTTGTAATGAAAGGAGAGAGGAGATCAACGCGACTCTGATGCCACCACCATCAACCTTGTACAATGTTTATCAAGCGCCCGCAAATTGCATTAGAATTTCATTTTGAAGAAAGCTACATTTTAAAAATTGCGTGGGAATTAATGGGTTAAAATTAACGTTATTCGTGTATTAAGTTGAAATGCTGCATTGCAGGCTACAACCACGATATTCATACATCTTGGTGAATTTTCGGTCCGTAAATTATTAAAAGCATTTGCAGTCTATCTTATAACAAAAAAAAACAATTCAGGAAACATAATGATCAGATTTTGCAAAGTCCAGAAATACCCTGAGAGCCCTCAGTCCAGTTTAAACTTACTTGACAAGCAATTGGAATGGCATGAAATACTCGCGATTCTCTTCTGCTTGAACAGTCACCCATTTGTCGGAAAATTTGAGGTGACAAAAAAATGGAAGACGTAGAAATCTGTTACCAACGGCAAGGACCTTCACAAGGCCATTTTGAGATCTATAATCGTGATATGCATTGAAGACAAAAATATCTTCACCGGTTGTTGAAACTTTTTGAAAAGTGTCGGTTTTGGCTGATGACAAATGCAATCCTTCCAATTTCAAGGAATCCAACATTTCCGGTCTGTAGACAATGAGATATGTTGCCAGTGTAAGGAGGAGGAAAAGCACATACATTACTTTGACAGACGCTTTCCAGCGGCTCGTCATTTGTATAAGAATCATTACGTGCCAAAAATCCTTCAATTCACCTGAAACAATGGCAAAATTATGTTAGGAATTGGAATAATTCAGACGATCAATACCAAAGCAACTACAGTTGTATTAGCTGAAGCTTCTATATGTACATGGATGAGCAATATCTGAAAACCAAATGATGAAATTCCGCCTCGATTTCTTCTATGAAACTATAAGTCAAAAGTTGTTTATTTCCAAAAACATTGGAAAACAATATTACAATTTTGAGGTATATACTCGTATATTGGTTGAATATATTCCAATACAGCGTGCGGTCAGTGCTGTAGAAAAAAATTAAGCAGGTCAGGAAGGAGAGGAATCAATAATTGAGCATTTATTTAGATTTCAGATTCTTTATGGTGAATCCTTTCTTTTATGACCATGCGTAATTCGTTGGCTTTTTTAGAAATCTTGCGATGGATTTTAAATGCTTTGGAGTCAAGGTATTCATTAATTTATGAAATTTAACCATCGTGTTGCAGTAACATAACAATGGTGCAATTTGTTGCCGCATATTTTGATACAATGGACATTCTATCATAAAGTGATATAGAGTCTCCACTTTTGATTCATTGCAAAGTTCACAAAGACGTTCTTCATATCGCAATCTGTTTCTGTAACTGCCTGTTACAAAATCTAATTTATGATTTTTTTGTCCTAAATTTTAGTAACATATTTATATCATTGCAATCGATATCAAAATTCAGATATGATTTCAAGGTTTCCTCAAATTGGCATAGTTCTAAATACGTCAGACCAGAATGGCTCTCTTTTGCTGTAGATATCCATTTTTCCCTGTTATACTGACATATTCGGTCTTTTGTAATTCTCAAGTATGCTTTTTTATCAGCCGTTAGCTGTTCATCCCATAGCTTTGACAGGTTTAGTTTTGTAAGCAATCTGTTTATTCTCCAACACCATGTGTATCTACTCTCATTTCCATTTGATATCATGTTCACATATATAGCATTATATACCTGTTTAATTAAGCTACTTCCATCCTTTGTAATTAATCTTATCCAAAGACAGATTGCAGCTTTATAGAAATGAATATCCACAGGACGTATTCCAAATTCACCGATTAAACAATAATTTGGTGTAGTCGGCTTTAAGTGATAGTATCGTTTATAAAACTGGTACTGAATTTAGAACTACCGCACCATTTTTTTTATACCGTACCATTTAGAAATGACACGTTCACCGATTGAATTAACGTGAGATATGGAAGGTATGATAAATTTCATGTAGGACGTTTTCATGTAGGACAATTTCATAAGGAAATTGAGTTGCAACCAAAAATTCAAGCCACAGCAATTTCTTGAAATAGGTATGTACCAGTGGCGTCGAGTGCTCCCACACCACAGGCAGTCTACCGGCATTGGAATACTGTTTCTATACCGACATTTTTTATGTTACGGCATTAATCTTTATAAACGATGAATTTTGCTACCAATGCGACACTGTTTCCACAACATTTTAAGGCGCACCTCATGTCGCTTCATCGCCTATTCAAGGAACTCAAATCAGTAATCCATTTTACCGAGAAAAGAGGAGCCAATTAAGGCTAACAAAAGAGTATTGCACTTCTTACAGCCGGTCAGCCACTCACACGTTTGAAATTTTGATGTATTAAAATGTCATGTATATTCCATATCTCTTTCACCTTGAGTGCTTTTCATTTTGATATCAGGTGTTGACCTACCTTCCCTGACGACTGTCATCTTTTCAGCATATTTCCTTCGGACGAAAGACGTGGTTACCCGGCTAACATTCCTACGTAGCTGATACATAGTAATCGCTGCCAAACGTTACAAAGCGTGGCGTAGCAAGTTGGTTCGTGACAATACGCAGCAGCTACGTAGCTAATGATTCTTATCCTACTGCTTACAGCACTTTTTCAGCGCTTTTCACGTTATACGGGCTCATCTGCAGTACTAAATATGGCGTCACATCAATCACGTAAAAGCAAATTATGGAATCCTACCGAACCTGGTGTTCGAGTCAGATGGATTAATCTGCACTCATTGGCGAATGTTCATCTGATTGCAGTCTTTGTCTGAACGTCATCATCTCCTGTTGGTTAAGGTGTGACCTCTCAGAAAAGTAACGAAGAGAGGTGGACAGAGACAATTGGACTACGTTTCCCTTTTTATAATTAGGTACCGAGCCTCGATCAACAATTGCAGATTATGCCAATGAGGCAAGTAGAATTTCATTGCAAAAATTGGAGAAGGCAAAGCATTATGTCTATCGGCGAGAAAGCGGAGATTGGCGCGGGCGTGCGCTGCCTGAATATCAATGTTCCGTCTGAACACATCACTAGCGTGTGTGTTTGATCCAAAGTGTTTAAACATGTGTTTAAAGTGTTATATACTTACTTTGGTTCGATCGTTCGAAGAAAACATCTGTGATTCGGGTACGGGCGGTAAAAATGTTCACTTTGTCTGATCGTCTGATATGGAGAAGGAAAGCTGTGCACAGCTTTCATCAAATTTAATATGCTAATATCAAATTTAAATGAAATCTAATGAATGATGACACTTTTCATTTTTATAATGTGTAATAAAAGACACCACTGGTACATATGAATTTCTGAAAATCATCTTCGCAAAAGAAGATGGCGGACTTGTCGCCAAAAACTTTGCATTTTAGAGTAATAAGTCGATTGCACACTTAATATATTTGAACACTTTGATCGATACATGTCATAACTCTGCTATTATTTAACACAAAACATCGAATATCAATGAAATGTACCATGCATAAGCGACAACAAATTCAATTCAAATAAAAATATCATTAAAAAAAGTAAATTGTCATTTTGATATGATGTCTGTGTATTCGCAGTGGTGCGCGAACCCGACTCGAATTCGGTTTCAGGTCGGGCTTACGAATTTATTTCGGGTTCGTGCTCGGGTTGGTTGCAAAATATTCAGGGTTTATTTTCGCGTCATGAATTATGATACTTTGAAATCAATATACATGGAACACAACAAGCAACATTGCACAAATGAAAAAATGTATACTGATTGTCACCGTGAAAAAGAGCAATTTCGTTTTCATTTATTTTCCGGGTCGGGTTCAAAATTATGGTTCGTGCTCGGGTGGAAGGTGGTTGGGTCTGGATCGAGTTGGGTGTTCGGGTTTCGATTCACAGCCGTTGCCCATCTCTTGTGCTTTGTATACTCTCTATGCTTCATATAATCCTAGTCGCAATGACTTCACCCAGGGATTTCACATTCTAATTTTAGGCTTCACAGGCACTCATGATTTTAACCTTGCGCTTGTCAGTAGCATTTTGGAGTTATCAATCCCCTATCTCTATATATCCCTGGATTTCACCCAATGCCACTGTGAGCATGTTTGAATTCGGATAGCAATGACTATCAGCCGCATGACAACATAAATAAATAATAATAATAATATAGACGTTTATTTCAAAAACCCCAAATGGTAATCGTGGGGCTCAAGTCATACACAAAGACATATATAATTACAAAGAAATACAAGAACTTAACAAACAAAAAATCATGTTTTCATCCTAAGCAAAAAAGACAGTAGGTCATCGCAAATGATACAAAGTGAAACATGCAAGACATTACAAAGTAAATCCGTCATTTGATAGCTTAGCCATAGTTAAAAAATAGCTATTACTTCTCATTGCTGTTTTACACAAGGGAATCAAAAACCTTTCGGAATAATGTAATCGCTCAGGTAACAAGTGATGCAAAGGATGACCCTCATCATCGACAACCTTTAAAAAGAATGAGTACCCTTGGATCGTGCGTCGATAACATAGTGGAATAATTAAGTGTGCACAATTACAATCTGATTTTTCGCATATAATTCGATGAAAACGTTTTTTGCAAACGCTCCAATAAGTCTGAACTGGTGGATTGCAAGTTATAACCTTATATAAACCTTGCAGTTGTTGTAATTGCCACACGTGCTGTCCGAACTTTAGCCTATTCAGGCCGCTTCAGGGTTGAAAAGGAGGTGATTTTACAAATACTTTGATGTGCTCATTTATGAGCTAATCATTACTGCTACTGCTATCATGCAAACTGTCGAAGAGCGTCGCATGCAATTATGCCAAGTGAAACAGCAGGGTGTGAGCATTACGTAAGCGTGGTGGGCATCGAAGTTTGGATGGAGGGCCAGGTCCGTGAGCCCTCTTGCGGGACACCAATTTTAAAAGGCAGAAATGGGTTTGTTGAAAATTCATTTAATGAGCACTTTTGAGCGTAATTTTAAACACTGCTGTACTATACATACACTGTAGTGGTAGCACATGACATAATTACATTTGTAAATGTATGCTGAGCACTGTATAGCCTACATAGCTCTTGTCTTTTAAGGAACTGTGTTTTGCATTCCAAAATCTAAATGAATAATGGAATGTGAATAGACCAAGCTAGTTGCGGAAGCAATTTTTTGCGAAATTAGATGGTCATATGACCTCATTGGTATTATAATAATATCATCGAAAAATGACAGTGTATAGATACACTCTATAATCTACACTATAAATGACGTTCTATAGTAGCCTACATACCCCACAATGCAAAATAATATAAATAAAAACTGGCTAATCTGCACGACTCGGTGTATGGGCCTTCTTCACCCAAACATGAAGTCGTGCAATAATGCCACTTTAGCAGAAAATTGTCCAATATGCATATAAATCCAGATGACATTCTATCCAGAAAGAATTCTTGAAAGAAAATCCGGCTTATAAATATCACATGTCTTCATGCGGTTGGACTCCTTCATGCGTAGCCTATAGGCCAATTGTTACGTTGTTTATTTCGTGGTGAAACATGTTCAACAATGCATCGAACACCATGCGACTTAACACTCACACAGTTGATGGCTGTGTCACTTACCATCATATTGAGAAGATATTCATTGCAAGCGTAACATAGTTTAGCATTCTAGCGAAATTTTTTGTGCCATCATTGATCAATAAGTCAGTAGTTAATACTTTTGCAAATCCTAAAAAATATCAACCTCAAGCTTAGAATAGTCTTTTAGAGGTGAAAATCCGAGTGAATTCATTTTCAAACCACCGATTCAAATAGCTAATGTCCGCGGGCCACACGTTGCCCACCACCGATCCAGTCCTAGAAGCTAGCTTAATTGTTCGTTTAGCCAGTGCCACCCAGTAAGATTTCCCAAAATATGATATGCTCCTACATAGATCGGATTAACAAATCCTGTTTCCGACGCGACTTCAGACTGATTGGCAATTCGAAATATTATACCTATTCAGTAAGGAGGGATGATTATATTTCCGTCAAATTTCATGTGAGCATAGAGCCAAAAACACGTCAGCAAGATTAGTAGGGACTGGATTAATTCTATACATTTTCAATGAAATTTGCAATAGTAACAATATCTATCAATACAAAGTTGGCATCACTAGTTATGTCCTACTGAAATTGTTTACATGTGAGAATTTTCACCGCTAACATATTGCACATTGAAAGCTTCGTAATATTGCTCAATTTAATCGGTGGCCATCAGATGTGGAGATAATGTAGACTTTACGAGACCTTTGCCTTTCGATCCGCTTTCTACAACATAGTTTGATATGCTAATTTCTCACAGCCTACAAATATTCAACACAATGATCTGAATGGAGCATTATATATATCTGGATTCCATAGGATGTTGGCTCACATCAATGTGGTCTTGGAGTGAACGGAACATATTATGGTTCCAAAGATGGTGTGTGAAAGTGAATAATTGTGATACAATTAAACGATGTATGCAGGTATTTCAGTATGATATAGTGATTGTAACCAAGGAGCCGTGCAATGATGACGTTTTCACAGAGAGTGAGGTGCAGAGATTGCAGCGGTTAAAATTTTCGCTTAACCGGTTTACCGGTTAAAAAATAAAAATTAACCGGTTAACCGATCAAACATGCCAAAATCAGTCAAACAGCTTATTAACTATGCTTCACGTTAGAGCGTGAGAGGTGCTTACTTATTAATCGAGCGAATTACGAGCATCATCAAGCATCCATTTACATGTACGCAGGCCTACTTATCCATTAGAATATTTTTCATCAAAACAACATTTTGGATCATCATAGTTGGAATTCCAGTTAGTATCATAGCTGGATAGTCGTCAGGCCAAGACTGAGCGACGTGTACCTGTAAAGGCACGAAAATTCGCCATGTACTTTTCTTTTATTATTACAAATCGGATTCGAAGAAGATACATTTTTTGATTAAAACAATATTTTAGTGTTAATGAAACAAAAACAAGGTATTGACTAATTGTCGGGAAGTGTTAGATTCTTCACTCAGTCAGAGTTGTAGTGTAAAAACAATATTGTGTTTGCCGTTTCCTTCGTTAAACGCCTTATTTTTTTATCGTAAATGTGTCCATACGCCGAGAACAAGCGTTCACTAATCGCCGATGTAGCCTGAACTATAAGGCACCTTTTGGCAAGTTTATACAGTTTTGGAAAAGAGCATCAATTTGTCCTCCACCAATCCAGCGGGTCAACTTCGAGATTCGAAGCAATTCCAAAGTAGCACAGCCCAGTCGGCCCCAACATGGGCAGATACCGTTTTGCCCAATGGCCCCGTGGGCTACCCGAATGGTAACAGGTCCCGGCCAACATCAGGAAATGGCCGTTTTAGACTAATTAATCTCACGTAAGCCCATATGCACCGGCGTGTAAACGACGTTGGCCCAGCAAAAGTTGCCCAATGTTGCCACAAAATACCCATTGTCAGCGCGCATGCATATAACGTGCACGCAGCGGCTCCACACCGAGCCGACGCCGAAATGAGGTGCTACCCATGAAGTACCGACTCGGGTGCGTCAATCTTGCGATTTTCTTTTCTGCAGTACCAGTACCGCATTAGTTCCATTCACGATTATCTATCTGGGCCACAGCAACATTGCCGTGACACTAGTTATGGCGATACATATAATAGCTGTGCTACTGATGTACACATCCCCGTTTCTCTGGCTCAAAATATGGCGGGGGATGTGTACATCAATAGCGTAGCATTATATGTATCGCCATAACTAGTGTTACGGCATTGTTGCTGTGGCCAAGATAGATAATCGGGAATTGAACTAATGCGGCACTGCAGAAAAGAAAATCGCAAGATTGACGCACGCGTGTCGCACTTCATGGGATAATCAAGCTGACTGCAATTCAAAACTCCCTTCCTGATTTAATCGGTTAAACTTACGAAGCGGATAGCTGTGCTGTTTG
Organism: Prostheceraeus crozeri; assembly: GCA_907163375.1. NCBI lineage: Eukaryota > Metazoa > Platyhelminthes > Polycladida > Euryleptidae > Prostheceraeus > Prostheceraeus crozeri. Next base: position 28,219 of record CAJQUW010014527.1, read on the forward strand.
CGAGATAAAATACAATTCTGAAGTTCAAATGTGTATGTTCTCATCATACAAAGGGGACTGAAACAATCGCATAATCACACAAGTGTTAAAATCTGATACAGAATTACATGATATGAGACTTGTCAAAATGAACACGCTGAATTTTATTTAGACATCAAACACATAGATTCTAGAATAAATTATTTATATGTATATACAGCACTTATTAGAAATATCTGATGACCTAATTTTCCAACAACCAACATAATCACTTAAAAATGAAAGAAATAGCTAAATAGCTATGAGCATGACTGCAGTTGGCCATCCTTTCTTGCATTAGCATAAATAAATTGACACAGAAAAGGATTGATTAGACTTGAATAAAAAAACCTTTACAATAGCACGAATGTTGTGAAGAGTATTCAATCTCCTCTCGAAGTAGCGTCATCTACTAAAAGCCATCTATTTAAGAAATTTCATTTTAACAAGTCTTAGAATTACTGTCCGGTAAAGAATACGTGGTAAAGAATACGGTAAAGAAGCGTGGTAGGGAGTAAAAAAATTACGGATGAACCGTTGAATTTTGAATGAGCTAGAGGCTTGATATGAAATTGAAATTAAGTTCGAGCATATTATCAATGCCATTTAAGCAATGTTTGAGCAACAGTTTTAAGTAATACATTTCCCACTTATTACAAGACAAAATGAAATTGACGTGACTTTTTACAGAAGCTGCAGTTTAAGATTGCAGACGAATAACAGCTACGCGGTAATGATAGTAAATTCACGACTATGTCTCTTAATTACAGGAAAGATAATTAATCTGGATACGAATCATGATTATCAAGCAACCTGGAAAAATCTGAAAGGCAGATAATAATTATAATATTAGTAATTCTTGGTAATTTTTATTGATCTGGTAAAGAAAGATTCTGATATCATTTTCCTTTTAGTTGAAATCAATGAAATATTATTATTCTTCAGTCTTTCTACCCACAAAAATCAATAAATTATGTCAAAATATATTTCGTCGATCTGGTCTCATCAATTGAGATAGAAAGAAGTCCTAAGTAAAAATTTTGGAAATCAAATGCTAAATCATTTGAAATCTCTGTACAAAATTACAAACCATCAATGTCAATGTCGACATCTGCCAAATATACACATATACACATATACCAAAGTTGTTGTACTGACAGAACTGCGACAATCAATGAACTGTGGTATATGTGTGTATTTGTTAGATATCGATATTGACAGTTTGTAATTTTGTAGAGATTTCGAATGATTTGGCATTTGATTTCCTGAATTTTTTCATATGATTTCTTTCTACATGTATTTCAATTGATAAAGTCAGATCGGCGAAATATATCTTGACATAATTTATTAATTTTTGTGCCCAGAAAGACTTAAAAATTCATTAATTTCGACTAAAAAGAAAATGATTAATGAAGATGAATTTCTTCATTTTCTGAGTCATGGGTACAGAGGTGATAATACCCGGAATATAATCTAAACAGGAAGCATAAAGAACTAATCTCCGATGAAACTTGTCATAAAGCTTCATAGCCTCAATGAACATTTTCATAAAAATAAGTTGAATAAAACTTGAAATTCAACGGTTCATCAGGCGATGTGATCAATGAAACTATAAAAAAAGCTACTGGCGCGCGTAGCGCATCTATGAAAGTGAAAGTCAGACAAGACCACTCAATAGTCCGAGTCCACTTAGTCCGAGTCAGATAAATCACTGTGACTTAACTGCGCTTGGGCCTCCGCCTCCTTCATCTAAACTCTCGTTGTCGCCGCCCACCTTTGCGGTCCCTTGTACCACGTGGTACGCAGATACCTGCTGGAGATCTCAAAATTCTTGGAAGTTATCGTTGGAAACTGCTGTTTCTTCACAGAATCTGTAACGAAAATGGCACCATTTTACACCCACATAGCTGCTATGTCACTGAAATGGTGTCGTTTTCATATTTCAAAATAAAAGTTTACAACATCCGGTGGACATGACGATCCCAGTTGATTAAAATTCATCGGAGATAATGTATTCGCAGACATGTTTCAGCAGATAAGATACCATCATCAGTGACCGTGACAACGATCAATAACAATGATGCAATATATACAGGACTTGATGGAAAGAAAAATCAATGCAAGAAAGGTGATTGTGATTTGTTACAATTATTCATGAAATAATGCGAATGAAGAAATGACTTCATGTAGAATGGTTGAACAATTTTTGTGTATGGACTGCGCAAACTGACCCCGTTCAGCGTGGACAAGGACGAAAAACGAGGAAGTAAGTAAGGAGTGCGCATGAGAGCGTACATTGAGCACCTTGAAACTTTTGTATTGTGCGCTATATGAATACCGTATTTTCATAAACAAAATTTTCAATAAATGAGTACTTTAAAATTGCCTTTTGTCGGGGATATCAATATGTAACGATTTTAGAAGGGAGTCAACCTTTCACGTATTTGTCTATCCAAGCAGATAATAATAGACCTGCTTCACTACGAAAACTACCCGCAAAAAGAAGAAATGAGCATGGGAACCTCCATTGAACCTCCTGTAGTTGAATTCTCATTAGACATTATAGGAAGCAATGTCGGTTTTTACATAAAGTACATTGATGACATTTTAACTGTCTTTTCGGTCTGCAACCGAAACCCACACTTTTTTAAAACGGTTTAATGCTGTTGATTCATCACTTCATCTTACCATAAAAAAGAACCGATAAATAGCTCAATTAATTTTCTAGATATGATAATTTTCATAAAAATGGCAAATTTGAAACCAATGGTATAGAAGAAACAAATACATTATTGTATACTCACAACCACTCCTACAGTCCCTATTCTTATAAGAACAACGCGATTAAAGCATTGTAGATCTCAAAAACTGCCTCTCAGTGGTCATACGCGGCAAATTTGCATTTTTAACGCAGGCCTAGTAAATTTATGCAGGTAAACTATTGCGCATATATAAAGAATGAAAGAACTGTATACATAGATAGAATTTCAATGTGATTACAGCTTCCACGTTTAGTTGTTTGAGTGACCCCATGAGCCTAATAGCAAAAAAGCAATTTTTATTCAGACGAGGGCTTTCAGATGGTCATCGACCACCATAATCATGCCTCGTGGAAAAGCGCCCGTCTAAATACAAATTTCTTTTTTGCTATTAGGTCTAACATCATGATAATGGGGTCACTCCAACAATTGAATATTGAAAGACCCTCATTTTCAAAGAAATTCCACGTTTAGACTAGACGAATTTATGTATCTTAAGATGTGAGAGATTGCATCCATTACTGGACCAGCTGGCATCATTACTGGGACAAAAGAAACATACTTGTGGGACAGCACCTCGAAATGGAGGCTCAATTCCGGCGCAACAAAACCTTTTTGTGACAGGGATTTCTTGCAAATATGCTTTGACGGTTTCAATGAATTTGGCTGAAATATTACTTTAATTCATTTTATATTAATTTCTTTTGACCGAGTGAAACTGCTTTTGAGAAGCTGATAAATTTCGTAGACCGGTACAATAACATGCTTAGTTTACTATTTATACATATACAATCATTTTCTACTCTGGCTACAAACTTATTGAAAATATTATGCAAGTAACTGAGAAGCATTATTTGCACAATTAAAATTGCTAACTGCTAATCAAATAAATGACGGTAATTTTCCAATAATGCTTCCAGTCTTTTTCAATTATCAAACAATAATGAAATATTAAAAACACGCAAAACCGAATACAATAACGAAAACTGAATGAACTAGATAAACGTAAATTAAAATTCTGGGATGGAACATCACAAAAGAATATAACTGAATACTTCTGAAATCAAATAACCACTAGCAGTGGGCATCTAATCATGTTAACATGCAACAAAGCAGACATTAATTCAGGGATTGTTTTTTAGTCTTGACATCTTAACTTACCGAAAACTAGCTGTAAGAAGGGGCCTTTCAACCCAAACTTAGATCCTTTGGATCCGCTCCTCCCATCTAAGTACGGTTGCACTGCAACTGTTCGTTGTGCGATAACAGCGTGTCGGATATTATTTTCACCAATTCAGATTCATTCCTCCCACCGATAACGGAGAGACGACGGACCTAGAATAAATTAGGCTTAATTAGATAGTTTCAGCGACCGAATATTTCCTTGTTACCGTTAATTAAAATATTTACGTGTCTATTAAGTTCCCACACTGGTCATATTTTATGGAAACGGCGAAGCTCTTCAATCTAATAAGCATTATAGTTAAGAATCTTGATCATTGTGCAATTTTAGAGCCTAAAACCGATGTTCTAGCAGATGTCATTGACACTGATTAGCGCGAGCTTTGTAAAGCAAATTGAAAAATGATTCTTATAGAAGAGCTCTGGGCAGTTGAAATGAAATAGAACACGGGTAGTCTACTTTTGCTACATCTCCCAAGATGCCTAGGATCGCCTAGACCGCGATTTCGATTCAACGACATAGTATATAGTAGTTGCTTCGTAATTCCATGCATTTTCAATGAATGGTCGAAGAAAATTTCTATGTCTTATAGGCCGGCCCCTCCGCATTTACAGTTCTATTAATGAGAGATTTCATTGCAGAAATTCCATATCTGCGAGGGCAATACAGGGAAAGTTGAATGTAAGATAACCAGAATAAGTAGGCCAACTTTTGATTTTCCAGATGGCAAGTATACAATTAGGCATATCTGTATGAAGATTTTAAAATCAAGCAAGTCATAACTGTGTATATCGTACATTCAATAGTAAATTTCACAAAAGTAAAAGAATTAATGAATGAGTAGATTGATTAAAATCAATGTGCGTCTGGAAGCCGACAGCAATATAATATAAATAAAGAATGGAAATGCTTTTTATTTTGATGAATCTGGGCACTCTTGATTTACCGCAATAATAGACACCATTACAAGTTACCAGCTTCAAATTCTCGGACTGCTCGAAGTCGATTTCATCAAATTCAAGTTATTATTTCATATCGACCAGATTTCATTTCAATTATTATATACCAGTGCAACGAAATCTAGTACTACTTATTTATTTCATGCTCACCTCTCTCAAGGTTCGAAAAGGTTTCAAGTCGAAATGAGAGATCCAATAATAATTCCATTCTCGGTAACAGTCAACAAAATCGCGTCGTGATACAGCATTTTGAACACTTGGCCAAATCAGTGATAAGTTGATGTTATGACCAACCGATGATTTATCCACTGTCGTCCACGGAGTTTGAGACTTTGGAGAACCTGAAATAATTTTGCTTTGAGCCGAGATTTACTGTGTTTAATGTCGGCAATATGGATCAATCCTTAAAAATATGCACAAGTAACTGCGATGAAGTAATACATGTATGTTCATCACACAGTGGCAGAACATTGTGTCAGAAAAAAAATGTATACGTAAATGGGATTTGTCTTGAAGCAAGCCACGAAAATGAAACTATGCACAATGTAAATAGAATGATTAAATATTGAGTTCCAAATTCAGTTGAAAAATAGAAGAAACCTGAATAGCTGGCATTTCATCCAATATCAGGAATCATCAGAATCCATAGTTCACATATGTCAACATCGACACAACTCCCTATTTAAAGTCGCAGCCATGCCAGGGTAAATTCGAGATTTGCAATTATATTATTTAAATTTCGACTAAATTTCAGTAACTTACTAATTGCAAATCTGAAACTATGCACAGTCAAACCTCGACATTGCGACCGCGCTCGGTTTTGCTAAAAACGGTCGCAATACCAAGAGATCATCATTGACGCTAATTGTTGAGTAGTATGAAAATTAAGTAAGAAGTTTTGGGTTGTTTCATGCTGCTACGACCACTACTAGAACACAGTATCATGAAAAAATGCACTATTCTTTAGTTAAAAATCTTCATCTACAATATTTTATTAGTTTCACAACGTGTGGACTTGTCTGTAAAGCGCAAAGAACATTTGACTGCTTCCTTCAAGCACCGCTTCGGTCATTAATAGATTCACTTTTCTTTGATGAAAATATGGTCAATGACAGGAAACTTTCATTAATAAGATTTTACATCTGGATAGCAGCAGCTTGTGAATGAACTAATAACTCTCCTCACTAACCGGACACCTTATCATAACAATTATAAGAATACATTGAGTCATCTTGCCTGCGTACATCGTTTTACCGTATGCCACCATTTTGAATAACATGTGGATAAAAACATTGGGGGAGACTTTTCGCCATTAACTATGAATTTTCGAAGGGAATCTTGACATCGGCGATGGTGAAATGGTTAAGATTACACTTTTAATTTAATGAATAGACGACAAAAAACGGCAGTTTGTGAAGGAGTGAACATATTTATAAAGTATAATTTAAAAAATGAAAGGATATCACTTTCTTAATGTAAGAATCAAGTAGGACCTGTTAATGTGTGTCAGGTGTTGCGGTCAGTGATAGAGCTTCTTATCCACATAATTGATGACTACTTAAGGTGTCAATTGAGTTAAAAGAAGTACTGATTTATACTCCAATTGTCAGCAATTAAAGGACTAAACTCCATCCCGAAGATGATAGCATCATAGCGTTACGTCCATCCATCCCAACCAAAATAACATCATGAAATAAACAGAATACAGACATATTTAGACATTTTGTCAATATTTTGGAGTGTCACGTGGTCGCTCTATCGAGAGAGAGAATGGTCAGTTCGTTCCTGAAAAAAACCGGTCGCAAGGCGCGACGGTCGCTATATCGAGACTTCAATATGTGGGATTTCCAATCTAATCGTTCGGTTCCTAGAAAGACCGGTCGTTAAAGCGCGACGGTCGCTAAGTGAGGTTTGACTACTACATTTACATAACAGTTTGCATTGTGACTGAATGTCTGTCATAACAACAATTCATGCATTCGACCTAATTCATGGATTAATCAATCATATGAAAGCAATATTTTCTGTGCATGTTGATTGATGTACCTGAATGCGTTGCCTACTGGTATCGTGCATTGAAAACGACGTCATGCTAAATGAAAACTTTGCGATGAGGCACCATCAAATATTCTTCCGAAAAAGGATGCTGACCTGAACGTGTGTAAAAAGTGCATCTTCTTATTAACCCTGACTTAAAAACTACAAACTGAACACTAAACTATAATTTCGAGAATCAAGGTAGAGCCTAGCTATCCATAAAATGGCGAAACTTTTACACTAATATACAGTAGAATTTCGTCATTCGACCTAATAATACTGATAGGAGACATAACTTTTGTTGAGTAGACCTAGCATTTCAGCGAATTTTCTCAGAACAGTGGATGGCGATTAGACCTACTTTTAATGATAAATCAAGAACTTTAAATTTCAACAACAATTTCCCAAACTCCTAAACTAAAGAATGGGGACATTTTGATACCTTTTAGAAGAGAGATATTCGGCCACTTAATATTTTACTAGAAAAGCGGATTCCACACTTCGAGAGATACTTAGCGAGAATATGATTGACCGGTGGGCGGCATTTCGGTTCTCTTTCACTCTGCGTTTTAAGGAACCCTCTGCTTTTCCTATCACGTCAGCAGATCTCACTCTCTTCCACCACTGTGACAAAATATGATGGGGAAAGCATCATATCGCAACAATTTTTTTCTTCACTGTGTAGAAGTGCACCTCAATGCCGATAAGACGAAATCTCTAGACCTAGCCTATAGAATTTCATGATGGTTGGTAGGGTATGCTCCTCGTATCCGGTGGTGGGTAATTCAAGGGAAAATATACTTCTGCGGATACTATAATGTATTAAAATACAAATATAACGCCCGACGTTTCGCTGTCAACCAGCTTGATCACGAGCAAAATTTATAATGGCACAAAGGTGATAAAAACTGGAAGCGTGCGCAGAATGGAATAATGTATTTAGTCACATGCATGAATTTGCCGTGAATATAGTATTCTCTCTCTCTCTCACACACACACACACACACACTGTTTGACAGTTCTTATGGAAAAATTCGGCCTTCTTCATGCTAAAATCCTGCATCAAAGAAAACTCTAAATTATGTTTCGGAAAGCCTACTGGCCACAACTGACCACTTAAGAAAGTAAATTCAACACGAAAATTACATACGAAAATGGTTCAACTTTTTATATTATTTATTAAACGGCTTGTGTGATCTGCACAGCAGTTAAACATATAAACACGAAATTTAAACATGAAGTGAACAAAAGTAAACATCATTCATGTTGCTTTAATATATACTTCGAAGAATCTGAATCATACATCAGACAACGCGGAAATTATATTGCGAGCCTAAAAAGAACAACGCTAGGAACAATTTTTGTAATATGTGGTTTGCGTCTAAAATTATAGGTTAGAATCACAGAATCTAATTCTGTGGTTAGAATAACCTCCATTATTCCACGAGAAGGAGGGAAATGACCACAGCGTACGACAACCACAGAATTAGATTAGGGAAAGACTTCCCGCTTTCATTCATTCACCGTTACTTGCACTGAAGCCGCGATTTTTTGTTTACATCGACGGCCGCTGAAAATACTTGGGCAAGAAATTGGAGTTAGCCAGCAGCAAAGCATGAAAGACCAGTAAATTATAATGTTTTGCTTGAATTACATCATGCAATATTGTGTTCAATTGCTAAATTAACAAATGTGCGGTACCTTAGGCATGCAACAGGTTGAATCGATATTTGAAGAGATCAAAATTTGACGCCCACATCTTTCTTTTATCATTGAAGTACTGATTCTTGATTGACATGTTTTGACAACTTGTAGGAGTCTTCGCATTTGAAGTAAATAATATAACTTATAATTTTGTTTTTGACTGATATTATTCAGAGTTGTCATACATTTGACTGTCATATTGTGTTCCTCGCTGCTAAAATCAAGCGATAAAATTTTCAATATTATCATTTCATTTGTTTCTGTGTAGTAATCCCGATCTTTTCAAAACTTGACTGAGTAAAATATAGAGAAAGAAATTCATTCCCGTTAAAAACGTCTCATTCGTATATAGTGCTCACTTCGTTTACAGCGATTATGAAGATAACTTGGTATCTCGGGAAGGCAAGGTGAGAAAGTCAGTTCAGACGAAAACGTCTTTTGAAAAATAATGCAGTTCCCAGTGTTTTTTTATGGTTATCCGTCCTAATTGAACACGACACAAAAAATACCTCGTCGTGCACCTCCAGATCGTTCCAACATCTCAAGTCCCAATTCTTTAACGGCTGTCCTGCCTTGCAAGGTTTTTCAGGACTTTTCAATATTCAATCAGCTGTAGAAGTGTAAATAGGCTAATGAATATAGCCTATCCCAAAGCTCTTCCGTGACTTTTCATCAATTGACACAGTGAAGCCACATGTAAAGTTTGAACCGCCAATTATTATGTGCTTTAATGCTATGACCTAAAAGTGCTTCACCTACCTGGACCCTGTTACGGAATCCGTCAAGTTCTCTCTACAATCCGCGCTCCCTTAGAATATTTATTGATGTGTGAGTTTTGCTAGCACTGCATGATGATCAGCTGTTGATCTGATGAATGAAACTGCACTATATTGACGTTTCTTCTAGCAAAACTGTTTTCAGATGAACGTCACTTGTGAGGAGTAGGCCAAAATAAGACAGCCGGCGTGACGAATTCCCGCTATATTAAAGCGGTTGATTTCGAAGATGACATGGCCAACAGTTAGATGACAAAACTGGCCGAATTGGTGTGCTTTTAGAAAGAAGATGCAATATGAAGATTCCATCCTGGTGTTAGGTCTACCTGCAGATGCTTGTATCATATGATGTAGGTGCTCATTCTGACACCTGCGTGTGAGAAAGAAGATCCGATCAGTGGAAAATGTTTAGTGGAGATATCACCATCAGAAATTGTGTGTACGTTTCCGAAAGAAAAGGAATGCATACTGTGATCATATTCTAGAAGCGGAGTACAGGTACGGTAGCATGATAAGGTGCACACGCTAATACAAACATATGAACATATTTTGAATCTATGGATTTGTCATGTAATTATGCTTTCGGTACAAAAGTTTTGCTGCATTCATAGAACGCGATTTAATTGTCATCATCAAACTCAATTTTTCCCATTAAAGTGCTAATATGGATATGCTAAATTGTACATCATTCTTTCTAATAACTTGCAGATGGCAGACCTAAACGGGAGTTTTAAACTGCACTTTAAATATGTTATGGATCATTTTCAGTTATCAAAATAATGTTTTTAAGCAATGGTGTGCTTTGAAAGTTATGACTTTATTAAATTGAGTCGATTAGTTTGCATCAAAAAGTGACAATAATACATTAGAGTAATGATTGTCCGGGAGACCCTGCTGAGCAGGTGAAGCAAAATTTTTTCTGGGGCATGACAACCGTTAATAGGCCAACCGAAGTTATTGAATTTTTGATGCGTCTCATTTGCTTAAGTTAATGAGAAATCTATTGCATGACTATCAAATTCTTACTTACAAAGATTCTGATGGTGCATTTCGTAAAATTGAATGGATTTACATTGAAAATCTTCATGAATTGCAAACAAATGATTCATTTATTCTCGCAAATACGTTGGGAGTAAAACATTCATTACAAACGGGCACTTATGAAGGTGTTCCTTTCATAGAAGGAACGTTCATCTATAACTGCAAAAGCGCTTAATCACAGATATTTGAATTGATGAACTTCCACAGAAAGTTCTTGCAATTTTATCAAGCTGCAATTACGATGACTGAATATGCAGATGAATCAGAACCCGTAAGTACTGCGTGATTACTTATATAAATGGAAATGGTGTAAATGTCTACTTTTTATCATATGAGCTTCTAATCGCTTTTATCAATGAATAATTGCCGCGACTTTAATAGTATCCGCCAACTTCTTGCCGAAGTATTTTTTAGACACAAAATACACCCCAGTATAGTATTTCTGACAAGAGACAATGACTTGCTTACCGGTTTCACGTGCTGTTGATCAGAGCAGGCCATCTTCGCTAATCCTGTGTCTGGCGACAACTGAAGTCTCGATTACTCACTCGATTAGTTACTTTCACCAAGTAAAATTTCATCACGTGATAGCGTTGGATGAAAAGCTGCATGAATATTATGAAAATCCAGATTTCCCTTTTCACGTTGCGCATATTTCAGACTCGTGGCACGTCTGCTGCCCAGGTTTCTCTTAGCCTTACTAATAACTTTATCGTCTGTAGCAAACAGGTCGACCATCTCACAAGCTTCATTACGCAATTTCTACACAAAGTGACGTTATGAGTTTGTCAATGAAATTCTCTTTCAAGACAATAAGCTACCACAAGTTTGGAAGACAACGCCCAGCGTACTCGACCTAGCTTACTGTGCAATAACCATTACATGTACTTGTTGTATTATTCTTACTAGCAGCAGCACAAACCTCAATCAATACTTGCCTCCGCACCAGTCAGTCGGTAATGATGTATAATAGCGGATTAGGAAGTAAGTCTGCCAAACGTTTTCCAAGAATCCACAGGCTTGCAGAACAGAAATATATCTATTTGAAATATGGGCACTTAAACAAAATACACTTAAAGCTTCTAAATGTGCCGTAAGTTAATAGAGTACCGTTGTGCTTCAAAAATGTCTTCATAAACAGAAAATGAAGGGAAATTTCAGCGTCAACAAGTAGGCTTACTCTGTGTGAAGTCAACAAGTAGCCTTACTCTGTGTGAAGTAAGGGTGAAACAAGTGTATTCCGTTAGTGCTCACAAAATACGGGCATATAGAAGAATAAAATATCTGTTCCATGATAATGTTGCTGATTGATTGGGGACACTAATCGATATTCAAATGCTGCATTACCATACATGCTATGCAATCGCCACTTATAGCATTACTCATATGATGACAATTATGGCTTACTACCGCCAGAAGCGTGTTACTAGGGTTAACTCGTAATTGTGTATTTCTTGAGCGCGCGTTGTCTGACGTTTTGGATGTGAAGATCATGGATATACAACATACTTAGTTTTATAATGGTTAAGTGTTAGGATGCTTAGTTGAATTTTCATAAAAGATAAATATTTCTATTTATCCGCGGTGAAGCGGTTGATGCAAATTAACCGGTTAAGGATAATTTAACCGGTTAACCGCTGCAATCCCTGGTGAGGTGGTTTGACAAGGCCATTACGGGGAGGGAGGGAGAGAATAAAAAAAACGAAGTTTGCGCTATCGCTGAAAATTCACTGGATAGTCAAATCTTTCTAAATGCTCCATAACATTGACGAAAATTACAGGTAATTGTGACTTTATTCTTGCTGCTGAATACATCAACTGAGTAACTCACTAAAAAATATTTAATAAGAGACAATTGAGGACGGTGAGATAGTAGAGATAGTAGAGAGACGGAGAAGACATGAATCTCCCCGTTTCTTGAAAGCATTTTGATTGAGTTCTAGTATGTTTATTACTATGGCAAGTTTGATTATAGTCTTTTGATTTTGGCGATTTGTCATTTTGTCCATTTTGGATGATGGTTCAATATGTGGACCCAATTGCTATTATTTCTGGGTCGGAAGAGTCCAATAAAATCGAAAAAGCGAATACGTAATTTTTGCACTGCCCTAACTGTTATAAATGTACCTGCTGGTTTACAATTTGAATGATTGACACTGTACGTGTATGATCATTTGTGCAATCAGTAATCAGTTACAGATTTCGACCGTGTATAACTGACTTAATGAAACAACTTCAGTATTGAATCTTATCTCTGCATATCTCAAACTCTTGCGCTGGTGATGAACTCCGGTATCTTATATCTGGTTACTTCTCATATCAGATCTGTTATGAACACCATTATCTCACGCAATTACACCATTACTAGACAATATTGCGACTGGCGATCTAGATATTCGTGACTGTCACACTTCCTACATCTCTGACTTATATCTGTGATCACTGTGTAACAAAGAACTGTGAGACAACTTTTTCTACAAATGTGAAGATATTTCTGTTTGTCAATTGGTTTGTAAAGGAAGAGCGAGCTGAGTAGCAATTTCCTCTACAAGCTTATTCTACAGATCTGCAGTCAAAAGGTCAAGTAACATTGTTGCGCAATGAATTTAACAATGTCACTGTGTTGCATATCAGTTGAGCTGACTTACCGCCCTTGTCATGTGCAGAATGATCATTTCCTAAAATTCAAGACATATAGACATACGGACTTGCTCCGAACATTAATCACAAGAATTCTCATACGATGATGAAAGTCATCCCAGTAGCCATTTATAATAGAATATAATGCTTACTAGTTCAAATTATTAATTGAAGTAGTCCTAATGAGGACTGATGGCGTTCTCCAATCCGCAAGTGTACAGAGGCAATGCTACTGTAACCATTGGATTAATCCTTAAAAGAACTCAATGGAGCTTTCTCGTGGCAACGAATAAAAATTGATCAGCTTTGGCCCAATATCTGGTAAAAATGGAAATCTTAAGACTTGTACTGTAATACTACTCATTCTTGCTGTTAATATACTAAGACCATAGATTCCAAACACTGCCGTATACACGTTCAAAACAGACGTCTAATATACTGTACCGACTACAGATGCTGATAGTGGAAATAGAATAAGACAATGGTCACCAAAGGTTAAGGAAATTAAAAATGGATATTATAAAACAACAGGAAACCGATGAATGAAAATTGGAAAAGTGGAGGTAAAATATGGAAATACAACGATGCTACTACACCGATTATTAGTGAACTATATCTGACACTACACAAGAGTGGATAAGTGGAAAGTGGATAATGGAGGTAAACAATAGAACTACAATGACACTCTACTACACCGAAAGCAATGAAACTATACACAATATACCTAAGACTACACATGGAAAATACTATTTCTTCACTTGAATTTGTTATCGCCAGTTTCTTCATCCGTCTATAGTACTTCATGTAATTCCACATTTCTTCATTTGAATCACAATACATCGACCACTACTTCAGCTACCGATTAAGGGATATAAAACATAATACTGCAGTCCGTCAGTCATCAGCAGGTACTCGTCTAGTTGTGTTTCGACCCCTAACCTGAACACTCAAGCCCAGACGAGCGGGGTCCCACACATAGTGGCTGACAAAATACTGAATAGGTAATGATATGTCTTGAAAGATATGTCACAAAGATAAATCAGACATCATTCAATTGTTGCGTTTCCCACATGTAAACTGATCCTGTCATTAAATTCATCCCATCAATAAATACAGTATGCTTTTTGCGATCCGCACATGTAAAAAAAATCCTGTACATCAATCTTTGCCTTTTCGATTCCCACAAGTAAACAGATCCTGTTCATCCTCGAATCCCATAAAGATGTAATCGCTGTGTGATAAATATGTAATCCGCCTTTACACAAACTTCGCCTCATACATCAAGACTTAACAATGGGAGCTCTCTCATCTCCCACGCTAAGCGCTCTGTATTCACTCTTCACCGCCCCCCATATGATGGCTACAAGTCATTGTTAGTCGTTTATTCACCTATGCAGCAAGGCATTAAGGAAAATGTCAGTCGTTTGTTGGTCGCGTGCCTCATTGAAATTCACAGAGTGAAGTGAATTGTCGAGCCGAGAAAAGACCATATTTGTGAAGCGATTCATTATGCCTTGTGAGAGCCTTTTCTGTGTAACTCATCAAGTCATGCTGAGAATAACCTCTAGATTTCATGATATTCAGTGTCTTGTTAGTTTTGTGTACAGCGTCTTGTAACTTCGAGCATATCCTACAATATCTGACTACCTGCGACGCGAAAACATGAAGGGCCATCTGTAATGGGATCATGCTCTCCGGAAAAGTCAGTTGCACCACAGAGAAAGAGAAGTCATCTACCTTGTGATATACTGAAGTTCTCAAGCTGTTCTGTGAGATTTGTATTTTCACATCAAGGTAAACTACCTCTTTATTGTTATCACCATTTCTCTCCGCCAACAAGTCAGGGGGATAAATCCTTTGAAGCAAAGAATCAAAGTGTTTATAATTGACAACACATATATCGTCTATGTATCTTGATGTAGGTGATAACAAGCGTGCTAAATGATATTTCTTAGTTTTTATCAAATTTTGCATAAAAACATATTCGCAGTGTAAGAGGAATAGGTCAGCTATGAGTGGACTAGAATTTCCTCCCATTGGAATGCCTTTAATCTGCCTGAAAACTAAATTACCGAATGTGACGTAGGTCTGTGATAATAGGAAATGTATGGCTTCTTTTAACTTCAGTTTATCAAAACAGTGATAACCATTATATTTTTTCATTGAGCAAAAGGACTTATCATATCCAATGCAAATAAATTTTCTATTTGAGGAATTAAACACCAAATCCATAATAGCGACTATGTGATCTTCAATCAATTTTTGATCAAGATTCGTATATAAGGTTGAAAAATCGAAAACTTGCAATGAATGAACTTATGTCGAATTTAATCTGTGTAGAAATTCTTGTGTGGACTTTATACTCCAGAAGCAATCGAAACCGCTGTTTCTCTTAATTGCCATACAATATCTCTGAAAATTGTCACGCAAAATACTTAAGGCTGAATTTACTTTGATGGAAAGCTTTTTCGATGTGCATTGTCGTGCTCCTGCTATGAATCTAAATTTGCATGGAGTTTTGTGAAATTTTGGAATCCAATATAATTTTGGTAATTTTCTGTCTTTTTCACAGACAGATAGTTTAAACTCGCTTTTCATAATTGTTGTGTGTTGCTCAATTACATTCTGCGCTAAAATTTGCTCTGGACCATAGGTATCATTACCCGATATGTTCGACGTGGAAATATCAATTCCCAACTCGGCTAAGAGAATTTGGAGATAAAACTTTTTGCAAATGAAGGCATAATTATTAGATGCTTTATCAACTGGCGTAATTATGACGTCATTCTGCAATTCTTTCAGATTTTTACCCATTTTGACATTAATCTTGTGTCGATTACAGTGTGCGCGAAATCTATTCGAGGATTTCTTGGCAAGATATATTCGATCTTTAATCAGTGCCATGATTCTTGATTTCCACGCTGAGAATAAAGTAGCCTCAAGCTTCTCTTTCTTACTTATTTTTGTAATATGCTCATCTAATGAATTACTAATTTGAGTTGCTATGGCACTCCAACTAAGGCTTTTGGGGATTCTGTGTTTGGTACCAAAACTGAAGAGTTGACGTAAGTCTTCATGAATTAGTTAGGAATTAGTAATGAATTAGTTAGATGAGTGTTCGATCGTATAAAGTTTGTAAGTTTGTATGCAGCGATCGGTCTCTGGCCTCAAGTATCTGTCTTTATTAAAAGAAAATTGTTCAAAGAAAATTTGTTCAAAGAAGTGCTGAAGTTTGAAGATCATCTGTTGAGAATTTTCTTTGATGAGCGAAGAATCAATGTGCATTGAAACGACCTAAGGCCAAGACTAAGCGTTTCTCAAATTCTTTTATTAAATATTGCAAATGACTGATCTGTGCACCCTCTCTCTATACTTCGATTAATATTTTATATCATGTGCAAATATGCATAGAATTTGGCAATGCGCTTACCGCCTCTGTGAAGCATAATACAGAATTTTGAATTTGAATTTGAACGATGTGCTGGCCGGCTATGCCCCAGAGGAAGAGTGTGACACTCGAAACGCCGGGACTCTGTGTCTGAGCTGCTTTTAACTTTGCGAACTTTTTTTGGCAACAATAAACCGGAAGAATGAGCAATGTGTTTAGCTTCAAAACCGAAGAATGTCAACAACCTCTCGTATGATGCCATAAACATATAGACTTTTGCATATGGAAGTGGCAAACTAAGCTTCTTCAAATTCCAACCAGTGTCATATTTCGAGCGATTTTACACAAAATGTCATCACTACGCATTTTATAATGTCAATGAAATTATTGATAAATTATCATGTTTGCTCCTGCAAACTGTGAAGGATATCTAATCACGATTACACAGCAAAGGACTAAAACAGTTCAATTTGAAATGATCAAATACACATCCAGTGAAAATATTTCGCATCACCGAGAATCGCGGAGAGAATATTTCGCATCACACTGACTTTACATGACTGGCAGTAATTAAACTTCTTAAGAAGCATAGAGTAAGTATATTAGGTAGGTAGAGTGGTAACTCCGCATTTATTAAATCTCCAATGTACATGTATACCCACTTTCGATTTTATTAGATGAACTGGAGGTGAACACAGTTGGGTATTGTTACCAAATGTGAGATATGCAAATTTTTGCCGTTTTGAAGAATTTACCACGGAAATGACGCATCATGTTTGCAATGCAGAAGGAATGATAGTATTTTACAGATCGTCGTGCTATGACAGTCTTGGAGAGGTAATGTTTGTTAAATTAGAAATTCGACAAGTTGCTATACAGTACACTTTCATTCTCAACCTCAAGTGTTTTTTCTTTAGCGTGATCATATCACATTCAACCTGCCACTGGCAGAGCAAAATTACATAATCAAAGACAATGATTTCAATAAACTTTGAAAGATGTAAATGGGTCAACATCACTATTCAGATTCAAGAAATGAAACATGAATTTAGTGAATCATAAATTCATGCCGATGAAAGTTGAACTAAAAACTTGACATTTCAGCCATGAAAGCACAATAGGCTCTCGTTTTTTCATGATACTTCCATTTTAATGCGGTTCATCAAATTCCCTTGATAATCAGCTTAATTTCCACTTAGTTAAGTTGTTTTTAGCAAATGTTCATTCTTTTTGATATCCAACTTGTTTCATACTACTTCTAAAGAAGCTCCCATGTCGGTAGCATAAAAATTTGCAAAATTTTGACATTTTTGAGACTGCTCAAATAATTTTTGGACCACGGAAACGTGGTCTCCGTAAAAAACTGAATCTTTTCATATAAAAATTTTCAATGTATACGGATACTTTTTTGAGTCGACACTCTATCTATGTATCCCTACTCTATGCTAAGAAGTAACGTTATGGCAGGTTATTACATTTTCCTGAAGCTTTGCATATTCAATACTTCAGACCAAATTTGTGAATGCAACGTGATGAGCTGCTAATTGGTAACTATCTACCAAGGTGAAGCCATCTCCATTTGAACATATAGTCGTACTTCTCATTTGTCATCACTTATTTCATTTGCATTCTTTCTACCGGCTATGTTCTATTGAGAAGACTGATAAAAACCCTGCAGAGCATTGAAAATGCATGTATATTAATTAGGCTAGATGCGTGCCTCC
This sequence comes from Prostheceraeus crozeri, assembly GCA_907163375.1. Classification (NCBI taxonomy): domain Eukaryota; kingdom Metazoa; phylum Platyhelminthes; order Polycladida; family Euryleptidae; genus Prostheceraeus; species Prostheceraeus crozeri. The sequence goes on from CAJQUW010014527.1 coordinate 46,448, forward strand.
ATTTGTGTACAAGCTTCTTTTTGTTCAGCATTGTGGTGGCGAAGGCGGTGAGAAGTGTCCGGATTCTTGTCATGTCTGAGAATGACCAGTTATTTTCTAACTTGTATGAAGATAATTTCCTACCGGCGGAAAGTGATTTTTAAAGGTGAATTCAGGATACAGCAGGTAGGTTGCTGAGGCCTGTACATACATGCCTCAAAGAACCTTAACCTTACTGTTTCAAAACAGGACCATATGACTAGTCAACACAAATAAAGCTTGAAAACACATAACCTCTGCTACGTAAATGATAGAAAAAATAGAAAATCTCAATTCTTATGTCTAGAACTGAAAGTTGCGAATTAGCGGCTGAAAGTTGGCGATACAGAAGTGGGAGAGAATTTGATGAATGTATTTGCCTATCATGTGCCAATCAAAGCTAACTGAATGCGAATTGCACCAGAGCAACGAAGCAATCGGAATGTAATTAAGTCAATAACACGATGATCCTCATTCATGTATCCATATCTAATTGAAATAGTTGAGATTGTCTGTTGGAAATTCGTGCAGTTAAACGCAGGTGAGAGGCCCGGAATGCAAGTAATGATCATATCTAGAATATAAAGTTATGGTCATAGAAATTGGTTGAAGTGATTTCCTCTGAATTACAGGTGAGGCGAACTTGAATTATTGCAGCAATATGCAGAGGTTTATATACAATATTTTTATAAATTGTTTCCTGACCTCTCGTTTAGAAATTATAATAATGCTATCTGTACATGTTCAGCTGGTTAGAAAAGAATCTCATAAAAATGGATAAACACCGATATTACATTGATGATGATATCCAATCAACATGTCGCAGGAATATGGTGATAAATGACATTGTACATTCGTAGGTCCTCTCTTTTCAGCGCAACTCATTTTTTCCATGTAGTCATTGCTATCTTAGGTACTTCTATTCTTCCCCCCCCCCACATCTTTGAAGTTTTCCAAAATCATCAAATTTCACCGAAATTAGTTACATTGGGTTTAGAATAGACTTTATTTGTCACTGAGTGACACTACAGCACGACTGAGAAGTCTTACATGAACCCCGGGATGAAGGATTGGTCCCTTGGATACTCAGTTGGAATGTAAGGTACAGCTGTGATTATGAACTTCGGGTGATTGTTGTCTACAGACAAATGACAAGCAGTTGTCTAATTCTGAGGTTGAAAATGTTCTACAGGTCAGATAAGAGGAGTTTTACACACTCAACACTATGCCACGTTAGTGAGAACAAGTAGGAGCAAGAGAAGATCGTTGACGATGCAACACTTCCGGGTGTCAACAACAGAAATGTGGGGGGGGCGGAAGAATAGAAGTACCCTATCTTACTCTGACGGATTGTAAATCAAGTAATCACATTGAATTGTCATAAATCTTGTGTTCATCTAATGCTACCTGTGATAGCAATGTGCATCTCAGACTTTTGACTTTCATTTGTCATTTCTTTGTTGAATATGTCATTTGATTTCGAATTGTTGAAGATCAGATTTCTACGAATAAATGGTCACATCAAAACCACGTAATCAAATTGTCATCACATAACATAAAGAAAACTATTGATACACAGAAGCAGGTACAGGCATCATTTACACACAAAGGCCTAGAATGACTTCAATAATTGAAAATTACATCTTAGAGATTATTAATCAAAATTGGCTTTGTAACTTCCCATCTTCTGTCAGGCAGTTTAGGTGATATTCTGCCCCTCTTTACTCAACAGCATAACGTCGTGACCAACATCCAGCGACAGTACACCACTCATAAAAAAATTAAAAAATTAAATAATTAAAATTTAAGTTTCTACTGATAAATAATAAATTTGCAATCATCTGTGAGATTCACCATCACTCATTATGCTCAACAGATATCAAATACAGGAACGTTTAAGAAGTTGTAACACAAGCATTTACGGAAGCTTCACGTTTATCATGCAGATATTCTTCCAGATAAAGTCAGAATTGCATTCAAAGACACCTCAAATTTAATTCAGTCGGTGCGCAGGTAATCTATAATCCTCGTTGAGCTCATATTTCCTAAATGCATGTGGACAATACCGAAAATGTCGTTAAACATGAAATAATGAATATTTACGTCTATACCTATGAAAAAGGCGCATGTTACATTTTAGGAAATAAAATGCTAGAGTGAAGACTCACAGTGGGCTAATGAGTCACAAACATACAAATAATGATTGTTTGAACTACTGACTTATACAAATAGATGTAGAAGGAATACATACATGGATTCACTTTACCAATTCATATCGATGTTCTAAAGTAGCTAACGTATCAAAAATCATCTTGGCAATAAAAAACGAATATGGATAATTGAAGACGCTTTCAAAAAGAATGACAAATAATGACGATAGCCAAGAGACAAAAAAAGGACCGCGGTAGCCCTGAAAATCTATGGTAGCTTGAAACTGTAGACTCAATTACCCCAGCAGTGTACAATCTGCTGTAGAAACGTTTGAATGGCTTCTAATGTATCGTGGCAGAAACAACTCGGCACTCGTCGGCTAATTACAGTATGCGACAGCAAGTTTGCAACACCCCTGATATTGCAAAAATAAGAATACACAGGTGTATATTCATCTTAAAGTGATAGTTGCATAACTTAACGACTGGGAAATGCTCATAGCTGCATAATTCGAGCATAAACAGCTATGAGATCACAACAGATGTCAAAATTTCGCAATGATACCCCTTTGACTGAATCACGGCCTTCACACGATGACTCATTGATTTTATTAGATTTTGGCACATATTATTGATTTAGTCGACTTAACACCAGCTTTCGAGAAAGGAGCGACTGATCTCCGTCTTACTTTTTGAACGCTCTCTTGATATCCGACTTTTGACAATCGCTCAGAGGCTCCCGATGGGGTTCAGATCCACTGATAATGCCGGCCAAGGTAGCACTCTGACTTCAGCATCTTCGAGATTTTTCAATTTTTTCCTGCTAACATATCAAGGTGCGCTGTCTTGATGAAAGCAGTCCCTGCCTTCAACAAATGCCTCAATCATTTGTGGAATTACTCTGGAATCTATTATCGTCTCAATACATCCATCGCTATTCAGGTTTCCGTTCACCACATAAACTCGCCCAGGACCGCACCAGCTGAAGCAAGACCATACATAGCATAACCTTCACAGGAAGCTTAACTTTGCATTTGTTATGATCAGATACGAGTTCATTTCCATCCACAAGAGGAACAGAGATAGGACAATCATCTGTAGTCTCGACAGTAGTCATATGCAGTGTCTTAAAACACACTTCTTCCATCAACGTTTGTCAAGGACTCATTTCATTTGGCCTACTCGCATTGACCGATCCTTTATGTTCTTCTCCGATAGGAATTGTTTGAATCTTTACCTAATTGCTTTCCGTGCCTGGTCGATGGACGTATTGTGACAATAATAGATTCCAGAGTAATTCCACAAATGATTGAGGTATTTGGTGAAGGCAGGGACTGCTTTTAACAAGATAGAGCACCTTGACATGTTAGCAGAAAAAAATTGAAAAATCTCGAAGATGCTGAAGTCGGAGTGCTACCTTGGCCGGCATTATCAGTGGATCTGAACCCCATCGGGAGCCTCCAAGCGATTTAAACAAAATGTCTAACACCTTTGACAGAGAACAATCTCCTAGGCCGTAGGAGCTTCTGCTCCTTCGGTGAACAAAGCTTAGAAAGTCGCAGGGATAAAACATTAGAAGTATACGATCGTGAAAGAACTGCAGCAGGAAGCGGCTTAAATTCGCGAAGCATTGCTAGGTAAGCAAGATTATTGCAATTTTCTTTCCAATATTACGATTAGTGATGAATGCGTTCCAAAGTCATGACATTTATTTTAGATGGAACTTATTAACATGCACATTATAAATGATGAACTAGACGAGTAAAGATAGATAGGCCAGTACATCCTATCTTCTATCCTATCTTCTATATCCATCTATGCTTGTCAGTAGACTATAACTTTGTTTGCAAAAATATTGTTTAATATTGTATTAGACGAATCTGCAATCAGCTTCCATCCCATAGCCTCACACATGTAATTAATTACAATTTCAATGATTGTTTTGGCATCCTACTTCCGGTGATTTAAAGCATTTCTACTTTGATTTCTACAGATGAAACGGAAGTTATGGACAATCTACTATTTAGGCAACAATCTGCTGAAAATTAATCAGCGCAAATGAAGCTTGGCTCGATGACAGTTTTCATAGTAATGCCTGAAACTGATATCAGCCTTCATCTACACGAAGAATATATTTTAAGTGACAACGAAATTCAATGTTGACAATCTAAATAATGAACAAAAGATTTTCATTCACTTAAGGTAATTAAAAGAAACAAAACACAAAACAGAATTAAAATTACACTGAGATCTCATTTGGTCTTTTGAAGGTGGGTGGACAAGGATACTAGAGTGAATGATCGAAAGCTTGAAAGACTGATGACAGGTGAGTACACTTTAACCATAGAGTAGGGATATACAGGAATATATATAGGAATATACGTACTCTATGATTTTAACCTTAGCCAACGCGTCATCCAATCAAAGACCATGTACCACCTCGGCTATCATGCGGTCGAAATGGAAAGGCTTTTGAAGTATGTAACTTGTCATTTAGTTGATTGTTCAATGTGCCGTATGACAGCACAGAATAAGACTTGCTGTTTTGTCACGTACACGATAGAAAAACTTTGTCCATTCTCAAGACCGTATTCATCAAGGAGACAAAAGCCGATTCTATGCTCGCAGAAATAATGTTGCAGTAAAATGTACGCACCTGTCACCTGTTGGTCACTCACTTTAGTATCTGGGTCTACCTTAAAAAACCAGACGAAGGATCTCGGTGTAATTTCAATTTTCTTTAATAAATAAAATTAATAAATGAACCTTGTTTATACTCGGAAGCACATTGCACGGAGCCTTTATTCCATGAGGCCGAGTTGTCATTTATCTCACCCTCATTCTCTTTGTGCTGAGCGTCTAGCAAAGATGTAAAGTGTACACATTTTAGATAAAGTCTTAGGTTTGACCCGACTGAAGTTTGAATCAAGGTATTCCGGACGCAGAGCGAACACTCTACCACAAGACCACAGCGACGGTGATTCCGATGAAAGGTTTAATGTGATTTCGAAGCATTGCGTGGCTTTTCTCCTTTATAACATTGCTTTTAAGTCAATTCTATACGAATATCACTAAATCACAATGATATGAAAAATGGCATGCACTTTCCGAAAACGTGATATAAACAGAAATGGTGATGGTGACATCAACGGGACTTAGGGGCAAAATTTGGTGACGGTTTGATGGAATAATCAAATGGAGAAATTTATTGAAAATTGACAGAAAGGACATCCAAGCTTAAAATTTGACAACATCTTTGTCATTATTATGAATGATAATTCATAAAAATAGGATCTCAATATCACCATGAAATGGGAATGAAAATGCGATCATGCTTCATTTCGAGAAATTCTAGCCCGCATGCCAGATTTAGTAGCAGACTGTTCTGCATCAGAATGCTTAAGAAATACAGCAGTTTCCCACACAGTTTGGCATCATTTATTATTCACAGGCATCATCGTTTTAAAGACGGAGCAAAAATATTTTAAGTTGCACAATTTATCTTTAAGAAAGAAATCACAAGAAGGCCTAATTCGCCAATATAATGATCACATAATATGAAAGCTACTGAGTACGTAAGTTCAAAACAAAGAAGCTTTGCTTTTTCTTGATTTTGACCTAATGAGACAAGACCTATATTGGAATCCGGCGAAGTATCTACACACCTGCATATCGACACCTGTCTCAGACAAGCACTTTTCTTTCTGCACCTCATCCTACAAGCAAATTGATCCAGGTAGGATGGAATTTGCTCTCATTCTTTTCCCGCCATTATGAATTACAAGTACAAGAAAAAATTATTCAAAAAAAACTCGGAAGTGTGATGAGGTACCGGGATCTGTAAGGTAAGACAGGCTCCTCTCCTTGATATTCATATCATACATCGGAACTTGTGTAATATATAACAATTACAATCACAGTAGATGTTGAAATATGTCTTGATTTGTATTATGAGTAGTAATAATCAAAAGAAGAATTCATTTTATCATCAGTACTAAAGAGGGGCATGACGGGCGACAATGAAAGTGATAGAAAACATGACATGGTGGAACATTTTACAAATGATAACGGTGGAAGAATAGATCTGCAATGTCATAGATACTCGAGTAAATGAAGATACTCAAAAGTGACTTCAAAATCACGATGTCAATGAAACTGTCATAAGTGAAACCGCCACATCACAATCCAATCAAAACCTTTGGGATGAATGCGCATGACAAGTATAATACAGTGAGTTAATGTCTGGCTTGTTAATAGGAAGTGTTCTGTATTTTTTAAATTGAAATTCCATAAAACTTAAAACTTTGTCATATCTTTTTGATTTTTTTTAAAAATGCACAAAAATAATGCATAATTTATTATATTAGCAACTGAGTAAGTAAACGGACCGAAAAATTCCATGCGACACAAAATAAAAGAAAATAACTTATTTAAATGAACGTATGAATAGCAACGGAAGCAAAGAATGTCTGACAAATATACATGGTTTGCGAGGCAACCACAAATTCTGGAGAGCAAGACCGCATTGTGGTCTGTGGCACTTGTGAGGTAATCGCGTTTGTAACTTAATAAAAACTTAATCTATTAAGTATTTTATATTATATCTTTTCCTTATTTCTACAGTTTCTATCGAACGAGACAACTTTTCACTTTACTCAGTACGTCTTTCACTTGACGCTTTTATTCGTTCAGTTCGCCATTCATTTTGAATTTGTCCTATTAATCCTCTCAGTCAATCGTTCGAAGGTGCAGAATCGAACAGTAAACTCTAACAATCTTCCGTATAAAATCAGCTCTAATTTCAAATACTATGTCACGTCTTGGTCGGAACTCTCCCATTCAATATGCAGTCATCCATGGAGCAAATCTGAGATATGTCATTTTATGAAATATTTATTTATGTAATAATTTATTTACCCTCACCAAAATTTGATGTAGCCTCCTCACTTGCTGATGTATCGAAGTACTTGAAGATGTGATTGAGAATCAAAGGGATCGAAAAAATCGACAATACCAGTACTTACAATGTTAGGCTAAAAATTAGGTAGAGTTGTAAATAGGCTACAGGAAAAAACTGTCAATGCATTAATGTCAATTAGAAGGATTGGAACAACTTCAGCTCTATTCGTTCTTCAGATCATGAGCGGCAAATAATTAGTTCATTTCAGCTAGGCTGATAGCAGCTGGAATATCCCCTTCAGTTAGCTCTGTTCATTCAGTGAAGAGCTGAAAACATCGCTCGCTCACTTATTCACTCAAATTTGAATACACTGCGCAGAATGATGTGATGACTTTTCAGACGAGCAATCGATGAAATCATGGAAGCCGGCGTTCGGTCTGTGATAACGGAAGATATTCAACACGCGAAGGAAATGCGCGGGCGAATAATGGAGGCGTTGAGGAGTCATCCGCATGCATTGAGGATGCGCTGCTATAAAAGATGACAAAATGACAAAGCCCGCTAAAAAAGTCTGTGCTTAACGAGAAGAGCGAGAAATTGCGCCTGCACTCTACGACACCAACTCATGTTCTCAATTATCAAGCTGAACAAATCGAGTTTCCTTTCTTGGTCGCAATACAATTTTTATATGTTCATGTAATTCGTTTCGTCAAGGCCCCACATAGGCTACACAAGAAACAAACCAGATAGCTCAACATCTGCAAGATGCAAGAAATATTGCATTGTTTAAAATAAATGGTCATCTTTGCTTATTATATTCATGTTGAGGTGACCGAAAAACCGTTGATATTAGACAAAATGAATTTGACGCTTAAGCGCTTTCAAGGCGCCCTGTCATCAGAAGAAATACCTCGTCTTCTTGTTAAGCACTAAAGTAATTTCACACAACATCAACGACTTATAGTCGCCTCTTCACAAATATGACAGGAAAAACTTGACGAAGTTGCATTTTTAGCAGACTATATATTCCAAAGTGATTTTTCTCTGATTCATAGTTTTGACATATCTATTCAGTCCCTTCCATTTAATAATTCAATGGTCTTATGTTGTCAATTGAGATATCAAAAAAACTGCTTATAAGAGCTGGCGAAAAAGTAATATCATAGATGTCCCCACAAATCATGCTTTGATTGCATACTTCACTTATATACTTACTTTGACATACAGGGACACGTTTTAGATTTTGTAGAGTGATCTCATTTGCTTTCTTGAACTTTGGTTTAGGTCTGTGAGGCTGCTATCGGTTGATGCATTCAAAAAAAGTATGCTCATTGACAAAATTATTGAAACCGCTGTTTTTTTCATGACCATTGATGGGTCTAATACGTATTACAGAATGAATAATTTAGAGATGAGTTGTAATCCAAGCACTGAGTTGCCACATCAACCAATTCGTTTTAGTATATACAAAACCAAAAAATGATCGAATCAAATTTAATAATGGGTGTGTCCTTTTTGCAGACGCTCCTCAATCAGCAACTAATTTTTATTAAGTGATCATATGACTATTGCATGTATTCTGTCTTTAGCTTCCATAAATTGTCATCGCAATTTTCTGGCTAGTGTTTACCGAATTTGTAAATTAGAACAGAAAGCATTTAGTTTATTTGCTTGTCTACTGAACTGCAAAGCAAAATAGCCCTTATAATAAATGTCCAATTTTTGTTGAATGCATTTTCAAAATTTTCTGCTATAACTAGTTTGTCCAGATATAGCAGAAAATTATTTAATAATGAATTTGAATGAAAAAGCGTTGACAAATAGGTCAGTTTTCGCATAAAATCGGGATAAGGTACATAATTATGTGGTACAATTGAAGGTCCAAACTAATAAATACGGTCCGCAGTCTGAGTGGGTCTGTATTGAAGACACGAAAACAAAGGTGTAGTGAAAAAACTTCAATGCGGACATTTTCTTTAACAGTGAGAACTCCATTCATAATCAATATGTTTTTGATCGATATTTCCTCTTTCTACTAATTCCTTCATTTGCTTTAAACATGTATCAAAGTTTATAATATCGTAATCTTAGAGCTTAATGAATACAGAACGCACGGTTTTAAATGATGAAATTTAATGGGCATATTCCAATATTGTCAATAGATATGACAGCAAGCTGACAATACAGAAATTTTAACAACAGTTATAAAAGCGACTCCATTGATAAAACAAATTCACTAAGATTGGCATCTCCAGAAAGCGGTGAACGAGGAACACGGTTACAGTTTGATTCTTTTTTGCTGTATGTTTTGATAGTCCAACATATGTTAAAACAAATGTGTTGATCAGATCGATTCAATCATTTGTATAGTCAAACAGAGTAAAGTCAAAATGCCATGAAAGAGTGGAAGGACACATCTATTGAAGAAGAAGAGACATTTTGAAGTTGAAATGAAGTGTCATTTATAAGTCATCTCCGGACCAGGTTTCAAATGTGCCTAAAAGCGTTTTAAAATAGAGCAATGAACGCATGACAGATTGATATTTTACAAGTATATCATGTTTAAAGTAATTTTAATAAATGTATGAAACGCATGATGTACCTGCTAAACTAAAACGGGACCAGATTTTTTGCTAAAGACAGAACAACTTTTCATTTCTGAATCGGATAATCATGTAGGAATTTTCCTCTCAAACGAATCGAATAATTGAATCGGTTTGTCGAAAGTTTTAGAGTGATTATCCGATTCGCTGAGGTCGACACCATGTCTTTTTGATGCAAGTTTGATGAATCTTTGAGTCCACATCTTACTTCCTGCTTCACAGCTTTGGTCTTGCAGTTCGAATACTCAGCACATCTCCAAGCATAGACAAACATGATGTAAAAGATGTTGATCCAGATCAGGAGAACTTTTTTGATAGTTTTTGGAGATTTTTGCATGAGTTTTGAATAATCAGTGCTACGTCTGTCTTTAGTATTGAATGTTCTTTGTTCGCGGTTTTTAATTTTACAAATATTTATATTTTAGCATTGAGCGTGTAATGTTCTTGTTTCAACATCGAGTATTTTGCTATAAGTCCTTCTAGCAGAGTAAGCTTACATGGATTTTGCGCATGACTATTTTGCTGTGGTATTTTTAAATATGAACTTTAAGTGTTTCAATACATGAGTTTTTATCACGCAAGTAGAATGCACAGTGTCGTCATGGCAAATAATTAAGCGAAGATGCAAGCAGGCACCACATTCTGAAATGTTTGCTCTACAAAAGCATCAGCAAAAATCCAAAAATCCTTCTTACTCTTGGTTATGATGAGCTACCTACAAATGATTCGCTGCACGAGTTTTTAATATTTGCTATCAGTACTTTGTTATTCGAGCATCAATTGTGACTAATCGAGATTTCACCGTAGGCATGCACGCTGCATGGTTTTGTGAACCTACTGATTGATCTGTATCAGAAAATATCTTAATTTTAATTTGTCCGAAATGGGATAAAAGTTATGAACTCTCTCCATAAATATTTATTGGCCGAAGAAACAGCAAAGCCAGTTGCGTAGCGCTCACAGACCACAGGCCGTCGTTCGGTATTGGAATACTGTTTCTATACCGACATTTTTTATGTTACGACATTAATCTTTGTAAACGATGAATTTTGCTACCAATACGACTCTGTTTCCACAACATTTTTAAGGTCAAGTGAATGCGCACCTCATGTTGCTTCATCGCCTAACTCAAGGAGCTCAGATCGCTACTCCCTATCTGTCCAGAATTCATTTTCTCGAGAAAAGAGGAGCCAATTAAGGCTAACGTAAGAGTTTATTGCACTTCTTACAGCCGGTCAGCCACTCACACGTTTGAAATTTTGATGTATCAAAATGTCTTGTATATTCCTTATCTCTTTCACTGTGAGTGCTTTCCATTTTCATATCAGGTGTCGACCTAACTTTCCTGACGACTCATCTTTTCAGCATATTCCTTTCGGACGGAAGCCGTGGTTGTGAGCTCATCTACAGCACTAAACATAGCGTCACATCAATCACGTAAAACAAATTATGGAATCCTACCGAACCTGCTGTTCGAGTCAGATGCATTACTCTGCACTCATTGCCGAACGCTCATCATCTGATCGCAGTCTTTGTCTGAACGTCATCACCTGCTGTTGATTAAGGTGTGACCTCTCAGAAAAGTTACTAGGACAGATGGACAGAGACAATTGGACCCTTTCTATATTTAGGGTACCGCGGCTCGATCAGCAATTGCAGATTACGCCAATGAGGCAAGTAAAATTTCATTGCAAAAATTGGAGAAGGCAAAGCATTATGTCTACCGGCGGGAAAGCCGAGATTGGCGCGGGCGTGAGCCGTCTGAATATCAATGCTGCTTCTGAACACACAGCTAGCGAGGGATTCATTGTTCAAATAAACAGCTGTGATTCGAACACGCGCGGTAAAACTACTCATTCTGAGCGTCTGATTTTTAGACGGAAAGCTGTGCACAGCTATCACGAGAAGCTATCAAATTTTAATGAAATCTAGTAAATGATGACACTTTTCATTTTTATAAATGTTGGTAAATTATAATTTTTTAGCATGCGTCGAAGGCCTCGCAGGCACGGAGAAGACGCCAATGAGGAAATCAAGCTAAACTCTTACAGGGCCTCCGACGTCCAGCGTCTCCTCTCGGTCGATGTACAGTGGTGCACATCAATGGATACTGTGCATCGAGCGAGAGAAGCCACTGGACGCCGCAAGCCCTGTCAGATTTTAACGCGATTTGCTGTTTCTTTGGCCAACAAATATTTATCGAGAAATCCTAATTTTGTTCCCATTTCGGACAATTTGAAGCATGGCTAACCTTTCTCGCCGCATGGTCAACTACGTGAAAACTAAAATGCGTATTATTATACTATGCACTACATAATGCATTTTCATCATTTTACAAATCGAAATATAAATTGTATGAAAAACATAAGAAATATATAAAAATGTGAAAATATAAAAAAATCGATATGTGAATTTATCAAATGACAGAACAATTGTTATCATAAAATCGATCTTATTTCTTGTAAGGCTACAAACACCCACAAATCAATCAAAGAGTTATCAAAAAAGGAGGAATCCCAATTCTTCAAGACATCAAATTACGAGCGAGACGACATGCCTCTTTCGAAATTGATCTCTAATATGAAATTATTATTCAATCAAAGGTTGTTTTACCTCCAATCCCGATATCTATTTCCTGAGTAGTGTTTCTTCCTCTGACGAAAACAAAAACAGTTTTGGAAACTTTTGGTTTTACGAGGAATTATATTGGTTTTATAGGATCCTAAAACACTCTAGGATCAGGGTTTCGGAGCTGTGGTCCAACTAGCAGGGCTCCGGCTCCGACTCTTTACCACGGCTCCGGGAGGCTCCGGCTGCGGCTACGACACAAGACCCTTCCACATATTGTCGGACCCCCAACACGAAACCGAACAAGAAACTTTCAGAGAATGATGTACACCCGATGGCTACTGTGAAACGTCTTGTCAGAAAAGACACAGAAAGCACATATACTTTGTATCGGTAGCTGAAGTAGTGATCGATGTATTGTATTTCAAATGAAGAACAAATGAAGAAATGTGGGATTACATGAAGTATTACAGGCGGATTAAGAAACTGGCGATAACAAATTCAAGTGAAGAAATAGTATTTTCCAAGTGTAGTCTTACGTATGGTGCGTATAGTTTCATTGCTTTCGGTGTAGTGGAGTTTCATTGTAGTTCCATCGTTTGCCTCCATTATCCACTATTACCATTATCCACCATGTGTAGTGTCAGATATAGTGTAGCATTAGTTCACTTGTAATCGGTGTAGTAGCATAATTGTATTTCCATGTTTTACCTCCACTTTTCCAATTTTTATCCATCGATCTCCTGTTGTTTTTAATATCAATTTTTTAATTTCCTTATCCTGTGGTGACCGACCATTGTCCTGTTTTATTTCCACTACCAGCATCTATATGTAGTCAGTAAGGTATATTAGACGTCTGTTTTGAACATGTATGCAGCAGTGTTTGGAATCTATGGTATTAGCATATAAACAGTAAGAGTGAGTAGCGTTACAAGTCTTAAGATTTCCATTTTTACCAGATATTGGGCCAAAGCTGATCAATTTTTATTCGTTGGCACGAGAAAGCTCCATTGAGTTCTTTTAAGAACTGATTAATCCAATGGCTACAGTAGCATTGCATCTGTACACTTGCGGATTGGAGAACGCCATCAGTCCTCATTAGGACTACTTCAATTAATAATTTGAACTAGTAAGCATTATATTCTATTATAAATGGCTGCTGGGATAATTTTCTTCATCGCATGAGAATTGCATACCCAAAGGGAGCAGGCTGAGGTGTATCAAATCGTCACGTTGTCGCAAAACACATCGTCTTGATTAAGCTTGAGTTTTAGCTGAAACTTATTAAGTCTTTCAATGCATTTTCGTACATATCACTGATAGTAGGCATAAACACAAGCAGGATAGGAAGAATGAACAATAGTGTGACTTAGTTAGTGCTTCCTGCTTAGAACTTTTTATGAATTATGAGTCGCAGAGGGAACCATGAAAATATTCTCTATTTAAATGGGACTGATAGAAGTCTCTGATTTAGTCCCCACCACTACGGCTCGTGGAGATTAATCAGAGGCGAGAACAAATATTTCGTTCTTTAAGTGAGGCATCATTGCCTAGATAGAGGTATTTTAATCAGTTAAAGGGTTTTCAAAAGCTTCATTACGCACGCTGCTGGACATGTATGTGCACTTTTATGATCGTGTCTGACAAGAACAATAACCGGATAGATCTCAGTTGACATTAAAGGTGGGTTAAACAGGGTCGAAGAAAGGTCCATGTGAACACCATATTATTTCAATGAGTTTTGTCTCCTGATCATTATGGTACTAATTTTATTGAAATCCGTGTAAAATTGAGTAGGTGCTAACGAAAACAAATATAGTAAGTCACTCAGTGAAAATTATCGTGGTTGATGTATTCTGTGACAGTTCGCACCATGCAATGACTTCAACATGGAGGACTTGCGACTTTCAGTTGGCTGACTATAAATAGATCTGCGGATTCCTAGCATATAAATTAGCATCATTCGTGTTTTCTCTGAATAATCATATGACTGGGTCACAGAATTCCAAAAATTTCAGCATGCGGGTTACTATTTTCATTTTCTTCATTTTCTTTAGATCACAAGCTGATACCCGTGTACATGTCAGTGCATGAATTTTTTGAACGTTCGCAACAACATTTAAAACGCATGTCTCTGTTACAAAAAACAACCAGGAAATCAATTACCTCTTGCAGTTCATCGAAGCAGATCATCCAGAAGAATGATCTATCCATTTTTACTCGTTATGGAGCAATATAGTCCGGGAGCTAGCGTGAAGTTGTGCAGGGAACGAGGTAGTACACAAAACTTTCACATAGCATAGTACACCTCTAACCTACTGCAAAACTTCGCGTCTGCCGGATCAGATCATTTGATTTTTCAGAAATAGAGAGGATAACACAATCCTATGTATTTCCAGTGGTAAAATTGTGGCATTAAAGGTGTTGACTCCATTTTTTCGAATTTTTGCTCATAAAAGTTACACAAATTGGTATTTTGTTGAACTGGTTATTATAGAAATCATCCACAGATCATGATCTTTCAAATGAGTTATCATTCAGCGACAGAGGATGAAGTAAAGTGTACAAGCAGGCACTTTTCGTTGGTGTAACTGCAATTTTTAACATAGAAATTTCAGGAAAATTGTTGATATACTTTAACGAAAAGTGTCTGTTTGTACACTTTACTTCATCCTCTGTCGCTGAATATAACTCATTTGAAAGATCATGATCTGTAGATGATTTCTATAATAACCAGTTCAACAAAATACCAATTTGTGTAACTTTTATGAGCAAAAATTCGAAAAAAATGGAGTCAACGCCTTAAGTGTCACAATTTTACCACTGTAAATACATAGGATTGTGTTATCCTCTCTATTTCTGAAAAATCAAATGATCTTATCCGGCAGACGCGAAGTTTTGCAGTAGGTTAGAGGTGTACTATGCTATGTGAAAGTTTTATGTACTACCTCGTTCCCTGCACAACTTCACGCTAGCTCCCGGACTAATATATCTATATATGACCATTTTATATGCCCACCAAAATTTTTAAGGATGTCAGATGAGCTGTCGCATTAGTACCCATCTGAAGTGCAGAAGAAGCAGGGAAGAGAAGAACAAATCCTTAGAATAGGCGAGTCAAGCATTTAATTTTCCTAGGCTTTTTAAAGAAAATGTCTGACCCCAACATCTTCGACAGAGAGGGAATGATTTCTTCTTCGTCAGTCAATCGAGAACGAGGAAAGTCTGAGCAATGCTGACATATTTGAGGGAAACTACGAGGGAGAATTGCAAGCTGCACTTCATGAACTTGTAATCTTATCGGAAGTGGCATAAAATTTTCGACTCAAAGTGCTGCATAAGTTGTGAGAGAGCCCACGCTGTAAGACAATATCGGTAGCCTAATATAAAAATCGAGCTACACATTGCACCGAGGAGCATTGAGATATTCAAAAGCGGCAATAAACCAAAAAAAATATTTTCTTTCAAGTAATCACCTCAAGAGGTTGTGTGGCACTGACACAAAAATTGAAAAATATATGATGTATATTGTTGCAGAAACGCAAGGCGTGGGAGGTTCCTAAATCACTGCCGACCTGATGAAATACAGCAGAGTTTACCCATTGGTGTAGATGTCAAGCTTAAATTCTGAACTGAAATAGCATACTGAGGCAGCATTCATCCGCGAATAACATTACCAACCACTCCATCTTATACAGACTTAAGCGAAATTCGACATCACAAAATTTGCCGAACATTCTATTGATTGTGACAATTGACACAAGCAATGCGCATTCTCTTCAGGAGACGACTAACGAAGACCAATGCAGATACAATGGATGCAGATGAACATTTCATTGAGTATGAAACAAAAGGGTCTTCGCACAAAGCGATATCATGAAAGTATCATGAACGTTTCTAGCAGCACCTTAAACTTTGCAGCTTCCTAAAATTTTAAATGTATAAACAGTTGCCTCTTGTAATTACAAAATATTTGGAAGATCCCCACACTAGTCATGGTATAATAATTGGAACTGAAAACTGTCAAATATTTCTAATATTTTATATAATTATTATTTTTTATCTAGATGTTGAAAATTTTCCGATTACCATCCAGCAATCATCTTAAGCAACAAATATCTTCAGCTAAGATAAGGAGTTCAAAAACGAGGAATTTGAAAATGCTATTTACAATGAGATGATGTGATACGATGCAAAATATGCCTACGTTAGACAACCTCCACATACTTCCACTATACCACAAGTGGCACTTGATTTTCAGCCGCGCGCATGGATTTTGGATGCTGCTAGGATAGTTCCTACGACATCAAATATACTTCGTTTCATGACTTTGCCTATGACAGTATCATCGAAAATTGAGTTTCAGGATCATCTTTTGAGAATACTATTTTGGAAAGGAACCTTGTTTTGCCGAGTGTTGAAAGCGATTTGAAATACTTCAATTTTATAGCCCTTCTCTATTGACTCGCAGATTCGTAGCAACCATGAATGGCGTGTGCTGCATTCTCTTTAAAAGTCAAATTTTTAGCCTCGTTTTCCTGCAGAGACAGGTGCTGTCGGTCGGTCGAGATGATTAAACCACTTAGCTGTCAGGGCTATGCCACTGACACTTAGCTGTCAAGTGAAACATATTTCCACATTTAACTAAAATTCTTTTTATGTCAGAAGTACTTCTTCAGAAGTATTTCATAATACATCTAGGTATTTTGTTTAGAATGAAAGAAACCATACGTTTTTTAGGGAAGAATTATAGCAAGAATCGAAGATGTACTGTAATGATAAGTGCATTAAATTTGAGGCGGGAATGTATGTGCATGTTCTTCGACAAGAGTCTTTCGTCCAACAGCTCCGCTTTCGGTAGAGCACAATCTCATGTAGTATGCGATCTCCTTTAAAATCCAAATAAATCATTCGAAATGTCAATGTATTAAGAGGAATGATATAGTGGCTATGTATTGAAGACTAGTAGAATTTGGGGAGGTCTACAAGGAAAACCTACACTGATGACGCACTTGTATTCGTTTCGGTCACACTGTCAAATATCACTTCATCTCGCAGTGACTGAATTCTTGATACATGCAAATCTTCAAACCGCAGCCAAATCCGTTGCCTGATTGCTGCAAAGGTTTAAGTAACATGTTACAAGTCTACATGTAAACACAGAATGAGAGATTTGAGAATAAAACCCGCAAGCGATTGTTAAATCAAGCAGTGATGTTGAATAAATTGAAATATTATCAACAATGTAAAGCCTAACACTTTCTCAGCACGATTTCTTCTGTGAACTCGCTTAACTGATCACTGCTAGTATTTACGGTGATCATATGTTTTATTTAAAATTATTATAATTGTAAAAGAGTAAATGTACATAAGCGATTCAAACAACAGATAATAAATTCATTCGCTGTTGCTCATCTGACGACTGATTACCGCGGACAGCTCCGGTGGGCTACCAGTAGTGGTCAATTTCGAATCTTCTAGCACCCAAAATCGTTGCAGCTTCAGTTTCAGTGAACAGTCATGTAGTCATCTTTTGCACTGCCTTATGTTGTTGAGTCTAAGGATTTGCTCTACGCTAAATGTATCGCTGTTCCATACATAGGACTGTTGACTCCAGCGTCTAGAATTGCAGCAATTGTTTGATTATTTCATAGAGAGAATGTTCTTTTTTCAGATGCCTCTCACATTACAAGGGTAACATCAATTCTATAGAAGATGTGTGTGCATCAAAATTTACAACGGACAATTGGCAGACGACATCGCATCTTCACGCATTCAGTAACAATTGAAACATGTGTTGTGTAGCATGAGATTCATATAAAGCAAAGTAATTTCGATTCAATCTCTATTTCTATTATTTATGAAAAGATCATTTACGTCTCAAGCTCATGTCAACAAGATCTGTAAAGTATGATTCTTGCGGAATGTTATTCACTCGCAGTGGTCAATTCTATTGTCAATAAGATGACATGCGAAAGTCCAGCAAAGCTCCTTTGAAAAGTTCATATTACGGAGACATTTTGAAATTATGCGATTGAAGTGTCATTGCTTCACGTGTTCGATGAAATAATGATATTTGTGATTATGATGAAGACATTGGTGAATCGGTAAATCTGTTCCTGGTTAGTGCCATGTCGACACGTACCGGAGTTCTACGACAGCAACATACTTATCAGATTATGTAATACCATAACAGATTCGAACCATAATCAGATAATCAGATACCATAATCAAATTTGATATATACAACTTGATTTACATATTTGTTTGAACACAACACTCCATTCATTATCGTTAACAGATACACGCTACCGCGTCTTTCAGAATTGTGTAGCTTTTGAGAATGAGCGAGGAGGACACAGAGCTGAGGGATCTAATATCCCAAACTCTTGAGCAGAATGGTGTTTTACCTCGCATTCGAGTAAGATGAATTCATCGAAATACTTTGATGAAAACGTTATGATTGTTAATAGCCAAACGTTACACCCTGATCTAGATGAAAAGTTTTTCTATTGAATCGAAGTGGTTTTACAAATGCGTGCATTACAGACGATCGCTGTCATGTCGCCACCATAAATGAAAGACGTAGTGAGAAATATATTTTCATTATATGCGTTTGCGTATTTTGGTTCAATTCTAATTGAGTGATTTTTTTACTGCGAAGTTTTTTAGCGAGAATTAATTGAAGATTTACTTCAGATTTGCCTAACACGCCTGACGCCTGCGTAATTTTTTGAATTTCATCCGTCTCAGTGTGATGACATGTGTGTGCGATGACATGTAATGATTCCTGACTTCTATATCTTGAGGTCTTCAAAAAAAATGCATTATGTCTGCGTCATGGACATGAGGCTCTCAACTTTAATTCCTCTTATCCATGCAAATACCTGCAGACCTACACACTTTATAGAAGTAAATCATTCTCAAAGCTGACGGAGGAAGGAATCACGATCCTTATGGTAAAGTAATTATCTGATTTCATCTCAAGTAACATCGATTTTAATTGCAGAATTCAGACAATAGCCCAATGGTATGAATGGATCTCTCGTTCAAAAGTTTTTGTATTTCACAAAAGGAAATCCAAAATATGCAACTGATGTCAAACTTTTGAATCTCTTATCTCCCTGGGATGAGAATTTTCCAGGGATCCTCATAATTCCGCGGGGCCCCAACAACTCTACATAATGTAACCCAATACTTTAATTTTTAATCCTTGGGTGCCCTTGCAAACATAAATTTCCGCTTTTTCATCCCATATCTCTTGACTTAGTCTGGTGGTCTAAACCTCCCATGTTTGGCTTGATGAATATGAAAACTCCCAAATTCACATTCAGTTCGTACATTTCGAAGAACCGGATATTCTTGTGAAAAACTTTTTACAATCGGTTTTCTGAAAAATACCGGTATCAGAGAAAGGCAAATCCCTGGGTTATCAAAGTGGCTTCAAATTTTGAGGGTTTTGTTATCACGCATACTTTGCCTTATGATGATTGACCGGTACTTGCAATCTTGTGCCGGCCTATAGTAAAAACAGTGCGCGAAATGTAGAGCCATCGTTGCAAAGGCCTACTCGAAGTTCCTAGAAACATCACTTGTATCTCGTTTGATGTCCACATGATTCGCAGACGCTACTTATCTTGTAATGCAGTGACGGTGAAATTAATAAAATGGTCAGAGGATCAGAAATTATTGAAAGTGAGCAGTCTCCGGTGTAGTTATTGTGCATGATGCTGTTTTCATATGTGCCTACTCGTATATATAACACGCAAAAGTTGGAGGTTCAACCCGTTCGACTAAGTCAGGAAATTTTTCACTTTTTGAATCCAATGTAGCGACAATGACACAGTTGTCGATTGCAGTCAAAATGAATGCAGCCAATGGGTACACAGTTTTCAATTTTGTAAGAAAAGTGCAGAAAAATACCTATTTCTCAGCTATCAATCTCATCTACCATCGAATTCCAAGCTGAATTTGATCACAAATGAAATAAATGTCTCGCATCAGACAACGATGTAGGCCTACAAGCAAACATTGAAATTTTATAGCAAACATTGTATAGAACTGGCATGTTGTAACAAATTGACTAACCTGCACACATGAAGGGAAAAAACTAGCAGAAGATCAACTAGGAGGGACTAAAAACCTATTTTTATATTATCAATTCAATGGGACGCGAAATTGCTCCTCTGGTGGTCTATTTTTTGATTGAGAGACGCATAACTATGATTAGCTATGTTCTCTTGCATGGTGGCCTGCTATGGGCCAATGTCTATAATCGGCCTACCTGTATGATTCATGCTTGTGATGCCTGTGTATGATTCATGTTTATTGATATAGCCGATATGTTTTGAATATGCTCATCAATGCTTTTTTGTCTGATTTGTAATTTGCAATTCATGATGGCCAGTAATTTTCTATCAATCGAAATTTCTAGTGAGTTGAAACCGACCATTGATCCTACCGTGCCTAATTATTTCGAAAGTAACGTTCAAAACCATCGCAACAGCTTTTGACTGAGTGAGACAGTTAAGACTTAAAGGAAGATCAATGGTCAGTTTCAAGAACTCTGAAGAAATTTGTGAAAATCATTTAATTTATTTAAAAAGAACATGCAAATTGAATTGTTTACCTTTGTACGAGTTCACTGCTGCAACACTGTAATTCTATGTTTGGAGTGGAAGGACCGAGTAAAATGGGGCTGCCAGATGGGCCTACATGCATCCTATTAGTAATAACCTTCATGGAAAATAATGAATGCGAAAACGTCGACGGTTGAGATTTATAGGCATGATGTTACTCGTGAACCCATCACATAAGCAACTTACTGGAAACTTCAGAAATTGAACGATGAATCTTGAATGAAAGCACAATGAATGTGGAATTAAACATTGAGCCAATGTTTTCCATTGAGGCCCGCGGTATCAGCATCGGAAAGTTAAATTTAGTGTTTGTGCTTTTATGTGTTCTTCTCTCAGAGAAATTTTCCTGATATTGGTTGAAGATCACATATATTTGTTTTGTTTTGTAATTTGCAGAGTGACCCCCATGGAGCAGATCTGCCGTTTTAGAAAAATGAGTGGGCAGACTTTTTCGTAAAATGCATTTTTGAAAACGAGAGATTATTTCCCTGTAAGAATGTTGAAAATGTTTATGATCTGAATGTCATCGCTTTTATTCGTGCATGGGAATACATGTATGAAGAATCTATCGGAGATCGAATGAGACAACGTGAAAGCTATTTTACCTTATCTGTATTCGCATTAAGCTGACTACGTCGTCCTTATAAACAATGAGTTTAATCAGCTGTACATGTACATCAACAGTCATAAATGTTCTGATGAAGCCAAATTCGATAATGCCTGCAGTGGAATTTGATGACTCGATCACAGAAGTTTTGAGCAATGTCTGTCGTGGGAAATTTAAAGCGTTCACTTTAGGTATTATACATATCGGGGGTAAATTTCGCGGAGTCGAGGTTAGTAGGTAAATTTCGAGAAGTAATTTTTTTCAGATGTAATGGCAGACTGCCAGATCTAAAACGTATTATTCGTCAAGACAGATGAATGGAGTCCTCAGATATCCAAATAATTCACCGCCAACGTGTTTATATATTATTTTGGACATTGAAGCGTAAACACACAGAAAATTGTCTAGATATTAGCTTTGTCGGACACTTTCGAAACTTTTCTCAGTCTCAGTAAGTTTTGGCTAAATGGATACTATTTCATGATCTGAGATACACATATGTGATTACATAGGCGCATAATATTCGAAATTAAGTCTACATAGTCTTCATATTACGATAAGGACTTCGCGAAATTTACCCCGTGGTATTTCGATTACACGGGGTAAATTTCGCGAACCTTCAGCATATCAAAGAAAATCAGCTAATCTGAATCTAAAGTATTTTTTTGCTTCATTTTCCGGGAATATGCTGTATGTTATGTAATCTTTCATCTTTTGGGTCACTGGCACAGAAAACATTAATTGTCATCATAGAGCCTGCCCTTGGGATTCCTATATATTTGCTTTGTAAGCTATTTATGTTAGCCTGGGATTCCCTGGCAGTTTATGAAGTGTATGTTATTCCATTAACACAGGAATCCCTGATTTAAACCTGGGCACCATGCTAAATAGTTTGAACAGTGCAAAGCTAGCCTTAAATTATTCAACATGACTCGTGCATATGTCAAACGCAAGAGGAAATGGGGGACACCTCCCAAGGGATAGCGGTATTTTCCCGTTATCCGATATTATCGCTGGCCCAATTTCGTGTGAGCCCATGTCACAAGGAAGGTGGAATGTACCCAACTACAAAGATATCCAAGCGTTCTTTGAAATCGCCAGGTATAAAAGACAACATTCAAGGAGAAGAATGAATGTTTTCTTTCTTTGATAGATCAGCATTTGTGTAGTTTTTTCTATCATTTTGTAATTTTTTGTACGTTGCCTTATACCTACAATTCCGATTTTAGGTCGAACTAGACCATCTGTTTCATTATTGGATATGTTTATGCACTTATAGATAGTTTGTTTTGTTATCGTTCAAAAGATGGGTTACAAATATGAAGTTCGCGAAGTTGCCCTCATTTTCAGGGTTAAATTTCGCGAGTAGTTCTTCAAATTTGCATAAAAAGAATTCAATTTAAGTACAACGCAAAATAGCAGTCTCTAGCGATCATATTCACAAAATTTTGGCTAAAATTAAAGCCGAAACGGAGCAAGTGTGTAGCCACCAGATCAAAGCCTTTGAAAAACTCGCGAAATTTACCCCGTCTGACCAGCCTATATATCTTTTTCAACCGTTTCTGTCTTCAATGACATGAAAGAAATATCAGGACAAGATGTTTTTAGGAAGCTTGTTTATATTATCAATTGTGCGTTTGCTTCTGATACAGAAAGTTTTACCTTCTATCATAATTGTGTTTTTTGTGTGTAGATCGGACAGATGCTGGCTTTGCTCCGATATAAGCCCACATGCTTGTTGTGAGCAAGAAGCTCGTTGATGAACAGTTGTCCGGAAACGTAAACCTAGTTTGCAGTCATGATGATTCTTATGATCAAAACATCGTTTTGGTTTATAGCTCGACGACGCCTTCAGATGGGGCCTACAGTAACAACACTCAGTAAATTTAAAGAAAGGAGCAAAATACTACCTGCTAGAGTTTTAAATGAAATTAGAATGTAGTAGACCAGCAACGTCCCTAATCGTGTCGCATCCTTATACTAAAGATGTATCAAGAAGTTTGTGATCTGAGGTGAAGGTACAGATTGAGCCAACATTCGAATAACCCACAAGAATTGCTCAATCCGCAATTTCTTCTCCAAAAGGAAGGCAGCGGAATACAACCTCATCATATGTCCACATAAATTCAATGATGATTTTTAGCATCAAGTATAGGATCAGCCATTGAAGTAGCCAATTTAAGACTAAAAGAAGCCGTCATGATATAAACAAGATACCTACATGTGTAATTAATAGCAGGCAAGAGTGCGAGGATTTCAAAAATGCATTAGACCAAGTATGGATTTGTTTTTCTTTGTGTGTTTTCAATCAACTTTTTATTTACTGATTGTTTCGAAAGTAATTCCATAAAAAGCTCAACTCATTTTCAAATGTGATTTTCGCATTCAAATTTTGGCTCAATTTCAACAAATGATGCATGTAAACATTCCATATGAAGCCTTGTGTTCCATGTTTTTTGGCACGTCCTTATTTCATAAGTGATCAGCTGTGGCCGTTCAGCAGGTCCCACTAAAGAAAGTGAAGATTTAAACAAAGCATGAACTGACGACTGATTTTTTCAATGAAAATTTATTTATAATATCATCTATCCATCTGTTTTCACACTGGACAGTTCGTAAAAACATACTACGAAGGAAACTGATAGCACAGCAAAGCTGTTTGCTGCTTTAAAGTCAGTATTGCGATGCGCAGATCATATTTACAGGACGTTGTTTCTAATTTTGTATGCCTATAGCTGGTGAAATATATCGGCAAATGTTGCAACTGTTACAACCATCGTGTCACAGCACTTTCAGCTTCCCAACAAATTAACAAAAATTATAGGCCTATATGTCTGAAGGCCTATTCGAAACTCAAGCACTCGAGTATGTCTATCTATCGTGCCTGTTATATATAGACAGTAAATAAGTTCAATTATTGATGATCTGTTTTCGGGTTGGAGAAAATTTTTACACTAGGAAAGATAGGAAAGAAATTGGGGCCGATTTAGTCCTGTTTTTAGAGGATAACGGCTTAGGGAGGTTCCACGGTGCCTACACTGCTTTGGTGCAACCTTTTGTAGAAATAGAAATTTTACAGCTGATCTGCAATGTGATCAGCAATGAGAGAATAAATCAATACCAGAAAGTCTAAATACAAAGTGTTTTTTATATTTAACAAGTTTTACCGCTCCACTCTTTGTCAAGCATAACGGAGAATATTAATTGACTGACAGATTGAGTGATCCTGTATGTTAAAAGAATTTTTCTATAATTTGTATCTGTAAATCTGTTTGTATATTGACATATAACGGCTTATTCACTATTTCCAAGTGTCTGATAATTCAAGTCTACCTGGTGGTTCATGATACTAGTTGAGTATATTCAACGTAAGTGATCAGTCTTGGAAAGGGAGACGAATATGATGTTGAGAGTGTAAACAAAAAATACAATTTCGTGGTTATAGGCCTAACAGGAGAACTGGTAACATACCTCTATGTCTCACTGTCATTGGTTGTCTGATATCTTTAACTGTCTTTCAGGCGGAACTCCGTGCTAGTGTCTTCTTAGCTCTAGAAGATCATGATGCGAAACTGGGAAACCAAAATCGAAATAAAGAACTGCATGAATATCTGAAGACTCACAATGGTAACAGTATTATATTTGAACAGCCAAACATTTGCTTCCAGCCTCAACATAATGCTATTTCAATTTCAGGAAAGTTGGTGTTCAGTCTTGTGAAGAATTTTCTTCAGCATTTCAACCTGGAGAAGACCTTATTGGTGCTGGAACCAGAAGTTGGAACGGTAATTTCAGGTGTTATTCACTTCAACGAAATAAGTAGCCAGGGTATCGAACTCGCTAGATAATTGAGTAAATTGAAAAATTATGGGGAATATTATTTGAAACTAAACGATTTTGAGCTTCAAATCATCGTTGTCTACAGTCGCTCCTCACTTTTTTCTACTCGCTAAGTGAGAGTACTGCTTTGATTTATGCATGGACTTGATATAATGCTGGAAGTCTTGCGCTTTCTTTCACCTACGTATTCTTGAGAATTTCTTCCATTCATTATTTCTAGATTCTTAGCAGACTTGTCTCGATTGCTGAGTTTAGTACTCTAGGTTTCTTTTTCGCTTTCCTATTTTTGGAGAATTTATTCTACCTCGATGAAATGCTCGACGTTTTATTTTCCCAGCTCTCATTTTTAAGGAATCTATTTTATCTGGATTCTGATCTGACTGAGAGACTTGCTTCGAGTGATCATAAAAGTGATCGATGTTTTCTTTTCACGTTCATATTTTCTGGGAAATTCTCTAGTTAAATGCTCCACATCTTACTTTTCTCGCTCACTTTTTGGGAACTTTTCCTTTCTGCTTTAACGTACGTAGGAGGATTGGTTTCTGCCTTCATGTTTCCATGTTTCAATGCCCCCTGGTTCTCCACGAACTCCACCTCTAACCTTGAATGACGAAGACATGTTTTAAAAGAAAGACATGTGTCAAAATAAAATACTCGAAGGTGCCAAGTGGGACCCAAAGTAGCAACAATCCAGCCTGCACGAAACTAACAGCAGCCTTACACCAACCTTCGAGTCCCTAATGTGTCGCAGTGGATGCAGGCATGCAGGCGGTAAGGGACATACATGTAGCTGTTCTTATGGGAAGGACTCGATAATGCTTTTTAACCTCCCTGGTTCTGCACGAGCTCCACCTCGACTCGAGAGTGACAAGTTAGTTCCATGTAAGAACACAAGAATGGTACACCGCTCTGTTCTTCCCACACGCCACAACTGATCCGATCTGAAATATGATTTCCTCAAAAGTCATTTATGAATGTGTTCTATACTCTCTGACTATGAACATGTGTGCCTCAAGAAATGACATTGGTGTTAATAAAGGAGAATAAATTCCAAATTTTTCCCAGCTTTAAGACTTATGGCTTCTTCAATGGCTTCTTATGACGCAATCTAAAACTCACCAATTAGAGTTTATGCAAAGTCAGTTTGATGGAAGATAAACTTGTCTTCTCCCTATCATGAGTACTAGGCCCTACTTGAATATTGTTTTAATCTTGAATATCTAAAGAGAACGACAACTATTAAGTCAATAAAAGACACCAACACCCTTGATTCCCCGACCGCACTCGCCTGACCCACGAATCGAACCGAAGTCCGCGGTGTAGATGAACTCGCATCCTCTTCACTATTCATCTTTCACCGAAGAATTCGAAATTAGACCACCATTAATCGAATCCAAGAAATCTCAAAGAAACCCACTACACGGCTTTAAAAATTGCTGAAATCTCAGTAACTTAAATTCTTATTTCAATTCGTCTATCTAGTGTTGACAGATGTAACCACCACGAGACGTGTTTCGGCCTGTTGGGCCTCATCAGTCGTGGCTCGAACTAGCGACGTTGGAGCTAGATGACGTGCAAGCATGCCCTCTAACCACAAGGTCACCGTACCATCTGTTGAGAGCGTGAATTGGCCAGGAAAGCACTGCTTTGTCTCAGGCACATTGAAGTTGAATTGCATTCTGCAACAATTAAATGCCATATTCGACATTGAGGTGCTACTCATCACATATCAAGACAAATAATCAGGCAATTGATAAATTTACACCTCCTCTCAACTTTCCTTATGTGTCCCTTGAACGATAGTCAGACCTGTCGTTGGGTGTTGGAATGCCAATTGGGATTGGGCCACCAAAAATTAGCCCAATCACAATAGGGTTTCATCCTCTATGTTTTTACTACTTAGTCTTTTACAATTGAAGGAGAATTTAAATTGATCATGTGTAAATAATTAGAGTGATTATGCAAGTGTAGGGGCACGCATGTGTAAGCTTAATTCAAATGAAGAATGCGTATCCTGCTGAAGATGTATATCCTGCATCAACTATTATTGTAATCATATTGCGATTCGTTTTTTGCGCGCGAATCACACGCGGGTTTGTTTCTCCTCCTGCACTTACAGTCTTCACAGGAGATTGCAATCCCGTAGGTTTAGTGACTTTGGGTGTGAATGCTGAATGTGCCATCGAATGTTCAATTTCTTAAATTTTGTTCATTGAATTACTAGGCTCTATATTGATCTATATATGCCAGGTGAACTCAGCTAATTGATTATGATAGCAATATGTTTAGTTAGTAGAAGATAATTTTGTGATGACATCATCTTCATTTTCCAAGCATGATATTTTGCGTTAATAAATCAAAATGGGCTTCATGGGACTGACGCTGCGTTAATGCAAAGACTAAGGAAATAGCACTTTCACTTAAACAATTAAAGCTAGCCTAAGAAAAATAACAGCAAAATATTTCAAACAGCAATTGAATTGGAATAGTTGGAAAAATATTTAAAAATATTTAGACGGAGATACTTCTACATACTATTTTCTTGAGAGCGAAGTAGACCAAGAGGCCCTATAAGCATAGGCTGATACTGAATATTAAATAATGGCAGCATATAGGTATGTATGTATATTCATGGCCACATAGTCCCTGCCTGGATTGACGAAATATGAACTCGTATAGTGGGCAGATGAACAACGCACAAGTATGAATGTGCATTTCGACAATTGTCGTCTTTAATTTAGATATTGGCGTGTCATAGCCTATCAATTATTTGGGATATAAATTGCATGGGCATGTCTCCTATCATGTGTCAAAATTCTATTCTATATAAAAGCTCAGCTCTTTCTGTATGACCACCTGCATGTAGGCATGCATCCGCGGGTGTATATGGTTTAAGGCAACCAATGGAGCAATTCATTGTAGAAGTATCATTGATGAAATTTTTGATATTGGGATTCTCTTTGGGATTGGGCGAGACTACCAGCCCAACGGCAAGTCTGACGATAATCACATCCTTGACATCATTCTGTCTCATTTTCGGCCTCGTTCTCTGCAGAAACTCAATCTGGTGGCCGGAATATTATCGGCATTGTTAATGAAAAGTAATAGCATGCAGGAAATGTTTGTGCTTCCTAAATTCATGGTGCGTACAGTGCATGCTGCACAATGCACATGTGATAGACATAATGTAAGGAAGGTAATTTGATGAAAGTAAAGACTGTCACTCCATCCTCCTGTAACAGATGTTCAAAGCGATCTAGTGAAACACTCATTATCTTGCGTAACAATGGTTGGCTCATTGATAGGAATGTGTGAAACCGTTGCAGTTTGTCGAGGCTTGTCTTTGTCTTTGTTTGTGACAAACATCGCCTCTATGGCTAGAAGAATGCAAGGAAAGCGTACACACTTTCATTTCAGT
The DNA here is from genome assembly GCA_907163375.1 of Prostheceraeus crozeri. NCBI lineage: Eukaryota > Metazoa > Platyhelminthes > Polycladida > Euryleptidae > Prostheceraeus > Prostheceraeus crozeri. Next base: position 75,191 of record CAJQUW010014527.1, read on the forward strand.
GAAGTTTCATGAATGTTAATTAAAATGCACGGTAAGCCATTGTTCTCGGCCTACAATTCTTGTGTTTTAATTGTCATGCCGTGGTGATAATAAACATTTTGAAGAGAAGCGCAGGTGCATTCTTAAAATTCTCCAGTCAACTTGTCGAGAATTCATGGAAGATTTCTACCATATCTGAATAATTTATGCTGAATTGTATTTTGTATAATAGAGTTTTAAAGCTACCATGCGCAAGGTCGCTGAGGACATTTCAGGTTCTGGTCATGACTTCTATCAGCATGCTTTCAGCATTCAGTCACTGTAAGTTATAATGGGTTCTAAAAATTTGCCGCTTGTTCTTATTATTTAAGGATTGTAAAATGCACATACTCGTACTATTGCATACCTTGGTATAGTAATTGGAAATGAAGAATACAAGGCAAGCTATCTTAGAGTTAAAATCGACAAGTGCATCGAAGATGTTGAGTTTCATGCAAGACAGTGAGTTGTTCGCATTATTTATCAAGCATAATGTTCCTTCATCAAACCATTGAAGAAATTATGTAAGAAGATTTATTTATGATATGATGATTATCAATATTTTTCTCCTAACTGCTAAATTCTATTGAATGAATTGACGAACATGAATAATGAACATCTGCAGTCGTTCCGGGGAGAGAAGAAGTATCACGCCTTCGCTCATTGTTTGTGCGTCACCGTGCGGCTGAAGATTCGACTCGACTAGAGCTTTGAATCTTCGCTGACCTTGCATGGATGTGGTCATGAGAAAGGTGTTCAAAGAAGTTTAAAAAAATAACTATTGAACTGAAGGTAACTTACAAATTCTTTCTCCTAGCATCGCAAGGGTTCTGAAGATGCCAAACACAAACATTCATGATGAAAAAGTGAGAACATTTCATTTCCCGCCCCTAGAGTCACGATTTTATGATAACTTTACGATATCACTGCTTCCATTCTAGTCAGCCGATTTCGATGAACAATATATCAAAGTTAACTTCAGAAAATGCTCATTGGCCTCCTCGTGCCTGATTCATTATCATACTACAGGGTGTCAGCCGTGTCCGAGAGCCCGGGAATCGCCCGAAAAATTCAGTCACCGAAATCTGGCCGACACTCTGATGCTAGCATGTTTTCATCTTTAAAAATAACGACTTGAAAATTGATTGATTTTCATATTTTGAACACTGTCCAGCAAGCAAACGGATACCAGTTTATCATAGTTTATTTGACAGCTGAGAATGCAAGCTCTCGAATGATGTGCAACACGGCTGGAAGACATAAGAATCGATTGAATCTCAACTTAATTTAAGTTGTGCATTCACTGTAATCTCAGTAGCATTTGGATTTTATGTGTAATGGAAGGATGATAAGAGCTTCAACAGTCTCATTGGGTTTTTTAAGTATAATTTTGGTTCATTTTTTCAGACGACAAGCGCCATCGAGCATTCCGAATTAAGTAAAGAATTGTCAGTGGACGTTGATCAGAAATCAACAGTCCTTTCAAGGTTAGTGGAAAAGACACTGAACACAGATGCCCAGTCACAACGAGAAACAAAGACTCAGGTGAGATTAACTTTCAGATTGTTTAATTGACAAACATTTTGAACTTTTTTGTCACTTGCAGCAGCTTTTTTCTGGAAAATCCACCAAACCCACATCATTGTCCTTAAATTCCGAAGATGATGTGACAAACAATTCCGACGATTTAACTTTATCGAAGGGCAGTAAAAAGTCGGGGTTCCTAAACGGAAACACATCAGATGGCAGGTGAGCTCCTCAATAACACACAGATTCCCTTTCTAGGTCGAAATGCCATCTCTGAGGCATATATCGCTTTCTATGAATTTCACACAAATTTAATATAGAATGACGTAGCCATTAATCTTACGTCGATTGTGCGACCTTTCAATGACCGATAATCTTGTCATTTGATGTTTAGGCAAATGTCCAAATTAGGAATAAATTGGGTCAATCATGATTCAATTGAAAACTACTTTTGAATCTACAAGCAGAGTTGATGAAAGTCATAACTCCAACTTCGTAAGTGCACACGTTTTTTATGCAAACCGAGCTCAGTTAATGTTCAAGATGGTGATTAGTACAAAGAACGAATGGTCTGGCAAAAGCTCTATATTTTACTTGGTCATTGCGTTCTTCTGTGCGCGAATCATTGCTGTAAATACTAATTGATAAGAATAAAACAAAGCAGGTTTTATCTAAAATACCAAAAAATGATGATAAAATTGACCAAACATTTTCTATTTTCAATTTCATTAAAGAAATTCATTCAACTTATACAGATTCTCATTCGAATTTACACTCTTCATTTGTATTTAAATTGTTTGAATCAATCCCTGATTACTCCACCCGACTTAGTTTTCTGCTTTCAAGTCATTCGGATGTGCATCGCAGAATGCAACACTAAAACTTTTCACATTTTGTTGAAGAGAAATACACAATGCAGATGTTCGTTTGAAACGTTTTATCTATTGCATGTCTTTTATATAACCGGAAAACTTCTCACTCGCATTTGCATGACATCTACTTACTTTTCATAGTGCTATTCTATAATATTGGGTAATATGGAATGAATTGATCTCAGGCTGTTGTCAGTTGATCAAAATGCTCAATCTTGGGACACCGTATTTGTTGGTGTGGTATATTACGAGTATCTGGGGAGACGCGTCCACAATTATTCAAATGCAAATTAAATTTGTCGTGCGTCAAAAACACAAATTTTTCAAAAAATATAACAAGAACCTCTGATTGATATGCTCCTTTTACTTAAGAGCAGTAGCTTTAGCATAGTTTTGTCGAGACCTTTCGATTTGCTGTTTTTCATGGCCGCATGCAGAATGAGCAATGTATGAGGAAGATTAAATCAGAGATAGAATACTACTTTATCATTCAATATATTGTGTTACAACATATGCCTATGTGCGTTGCTATTCCGCATCTGTGTATACCGCTCAACCCAAATTGGTTATTGAAATGAAGGGTATTTGATTCATAGATTCAAAATTCCACAAATGTTGGCAGACGTCATATAATCGCCAAACCCTACGTCTGGTTCTCGTTGGGCGAATGCAACAGAATGGTTGGACATTCATTGGGTTGATTGTTCAATGCATGTTTTCCGTTGTGTTAGCCAGAAGAGACCCTGACGAAAGGCCTCGCAATTATGTGACGTCTACCAGCATTTTTATGACATTATTTGATCTATAAATTATGCAATGCGACTGTCTTTTTCAAAATGACGGCTTAGAAGTCAATCGTTTTGATTTCTAGCTGAGATTCCAAAGGAGTATACGAATTGATGTAAACAATACATAATGTCCTATCAACGCGGTTCTGATTAACATTGCAGTAACATTTATATATTCTAGAGCTGTGCGTTAAGTCAGGTGTGAGTCAAATTTCTGACAAATGAATATTTGATGATGAAAATCAATGTATTTACGAATGAAGCTATGAGAATAATTGAAGCCTCCTTTTGAAAGGATGATAAAATGGCAGAATTATATCGACTGGAAATCCTGAGTCTGCTTGTAATTCCGTTCTCAAATGAGTTAACAAGGGTGACGGATGATAAACCGAAAGCTGATTGAATAAGTCATGTTCCAACAAGTTGCACAATCCTAATTGCTGAACTGTTCTGAACCGGTGACCCTAACCATATTCGGAATTTTGAATTACCCAATGACAGCTGGTATTGCCATTTAGCTTACGTTGCTGTTCAGTTGAACAACTCCTACATCCTCTGTTTCCTGTCTCTCATGATATGATTGTTATTCGCTTGTTGCCTTGGAGTAGACATCCACAAAGAACTGCTTCATCTAGAAATTTCCTAAAATAGCACTCATTCCCTTTACAGCACAGATTCCAATATTGCAAGTATCAGGCAGCATTTTAGAGAAGCAATTTTATCAGAGTTCAGATGTAGATTTACTTATAATGTGAAAACGCGGAGCATGTCAATCATTGTTATTTAAAAATGGCGGTTTCAAAGCCATAAGTTTTCTGATAATGAAGTCATGCCTATTTGCCCGATGATGTCATCATAACTATCTTCAGCGTTAATAAATTCAATTACTCTAAATAAATATTGCCCTTTTGCTCGGCGCTTTCGGACTTGGTTAATGACTGCTCGCAGTAATAATTAATCGGCGATCCATTATGGAGTCATGTTTTTATTAAGTGGACAAGGATTCCTCTTTGCTTATTATTAGACCCTGTTTCATTTCACAGTCCGATGTGATTATTGTATATGCAGGAACTTCGCTGTGAAATAACAGTCTGTTACAAGTCACATCGTATCCGTACTACACCACTCGTTACTACGTCCTTGTCATTAGGTACTCAATACCTAAATCCTCAACCATAATGACTGCGGAACTTAGATAGGTCCTGAAGCCTGATACCTCTAGAAGTATTATGGTAAATCAATTATCAAGCAGATCCTAGAAGATATGACTGAAATGATAGTCAAGATATAAATCAAGATGATAATTGAAAAGGTGGTCATTCTCCCAACATTTGAGATTTGAATTACAGATAACATATTAGTGACAATGCTAAATATGAGTTTCAGAAAAATAAGAAAAAGGGAAAAAGAACGAAAATAAAGTGTGAATCGGTCTAGAATTTTGCCGCATGAAAATATGCTGATCTTATTGTGCATTTTTGTAGATTTTCTAACATTCTTTCAATTGTAATTCTGTTGCCATCTTTAGCCATTCACGATCGTCCCATATCGGGTCGAATCACGGGGGTTCGCGAATCCCCAAGCTAAAGTCTGTTCATTCCCCCACGAGCAGGTACGTGTCGGTTACTTTTGAAGCAAATATTTTATTATTTTCATGTACAAAAGAAAATGCTCTTCTTAATGTCGCACTATCAGGTTATGATGATCATTTGAAACAAATAAAGTGAAAGAAAGTTTCTGAAATGTAATGATCATGAGACTATATTCTTGCATGTTTATGATCGCTTCTAAAACATCATCACAAGCCATGTCATTTTACTGAAATAAAGTAGCAAATGGCTTTCATTTGAATTCATAACTTAAATTAGGAAATTGAAGTAATGGTGTTGCTGCTGTTATTTTTGAAGCCAAATTTTGGTTTTTTCAAGCCAATATATTTCAGCGAAGCGTCGTTTTCATCAGGGGACATATACTAAAATCTAACAATTCAACAACATGAGTTCAAAATTTGATGATAAAGATACTAAAGATTTGTGGTACATCAGAATTGTATATCAAAATATTTTTTTCATTTTGGACTTTAGTACATCATTTACAGGCAAAGTAACAATTAAAATTATAAACAAGACAAAAATTATAATAAGACTGCAAAATTCACGCCATCTTCAATTTTATCTATCAAAATGTAACTAATGTACTTTTATTTAGACTTCAGGGTGCTGAAATACGGATGAGAGCCCATATCAGGCATTTATGCTTAAATAAGAGGTAGTAACAGGTCTTAAAGGTAAATTGAATGCAACATTGACTTATCCCAGCCTGTCCCGCGCGATTTTAATATGATACCACAGTTCATTGAAATTGCTTCCAATAGTAAAGTAAGACAATTTGACACTTTGCATATATCTCGTTTGATGATTTATGCAGTTTTCACCACTAACTCTATAAACTCAAAAATAATTGTCTTAATAGTCAATCTTACTCCACTCCGTGTCTGCTTCATTTTGCTGAAATCACCGCCTAGTGCATAACCCAGTCATCTTTCCTCGAACTTTTATGAGAGAATTATATCGGCTATTCTCACTCTTCTGAGGTAACAATTGGATATATTTCTCAATTGTAATGCTGCCTATAAGAATCTGATCTTTCGATGAACGCATTCCCTTGTGTTCAAGAAAGATTTCAACTTTCAAGCAATAAAAAAGAAAGCCGAAAATTCTAGCTGTATATTAATATCACTTATCACGTGGTGAATAATCGATAGTTAGAAATTTCTATTATGTGTTGACATTATGAACAACTGTTGTGAATTAAAAAGAAAGTGACCATATCTTCAAATTCAAACTTCGGAGTTGAAAGTTTTTGGAGCTTCAATCATGTTTTGATTTTCTGTCATACAATAAATGTTCAAATAGTAGAGTAGTAGTTTCGAATACTTGATTGCAATCGATCATTACTTTTCTCAGTAATTATGTCTCCCGACATCATAGCATAGTTTCTTGATGCACAACAGAAAAGAAGAGCATTTCCTTGCCAAGTTTTCGTGGTTTTAGTAACATTTTGTATCCTTAACAACAATTTTTGCCGTCGAGACCTCCGTAACGTCTGCCCAGTCTCAATTCGTTCTGTTGCTGGACACCCACTTTCCCTGATATTGCTTGTCTGGACTATTAGGAAAGTGCAAGTCAAAGTCTTTGATTTCTGTACATCTTTCTTACGATCTTCGACACCCAATGCAAAGAAATAAAATAATTACATCTGTAGAAGTGTAGTTTATGAAACGATGGAGATTGAGGTATTATTCAAGTTTCTCTGTGAGTCTGCTGTTAAGTCGTTATTATTCAACCAATTTTTTGCGCATGGCTACACGAAAAGTAAGTATTTTCATGACTGTAGCGTTTGTGGGTTTGGTGCTATATCCGATGAGTCGACAGCCACTTTATGGAGGGAAATTTGGAATAGTGAACGGAGATTTTACTTCCTTGATGTTTCTGTATGTAAGCAACTCAGCTATCCACCGGAGAGACTGTCAGAAATGGATTACATTAACTAAAAATGAACGATGCGAAAGTCATTCAAACTTGAAAATTGTGCGTTACAGCAAAGTTGCGATGCCAGCATGCCGCACCCAAATTTTGAACTTTGCTGATAGGTTGGCGAACTATGAAACTATAGGATCTGCTTTTCTGGAAGTTTTATAGCAATACGTCGCATATTGATAATTGATATATCACCGAGTTAATACGTTTCCGTACAAAATTGTGAGGCGGACAGACGACTGTCTACAATTCTAACAGACCAAGACCATCCAGGCAAGTTTCACTACATGAAAAGTCACATGTGGGATTTGAAAAGCGATGCTGACATAATTTCAAATACATGCGTCTTTCTATAGAAAATTGAGTGAAGTGCATACAACATTTCCTCATTGTTCGATGTTTTCTTCATTACTCTTTTACTTCAATCAATCGGCATGACCGCCCCTCTTAATTGCAAGTATATTTTCAGAAAAAATTTTAACCTTTTGAGATGATATCATTTGTATCTCGACATTTATTATGCAATGTAAATGAATTATCAGCCTTTGGTTTGAAATCGAATGAATAATATAAAAGAGCGATGTGTGATGGATTGTATCCCATAGATCATCTCTCTACTTCATAGGTGAAGAAATAATGCTAAGAACAAAATGTCTAAAAACCAGTCGCATTCCATCTTTTGATTTTCACAGGTATTCAAGCAATTAATGCTGCTGGATATCGTTAAAAACGCCTTCAGGCTTCCTTAAGCTTCTCTTCAGTTGTTGATCGTAGGTATTTTACTTAACATTCGATTGATCGTCGATTGACATTTGTCATAGGTCATTTAGTGGTGGACAGATCAGGCGCTCGCAGATGTACTCACGCTCGCAGTCAAGTTTACGTTTAATGTTGGGTTATAATGGAAAGATTTAATGTTGACAATATGATATAATTTGACTCTTAGCTTGCCAATATCTTGTGACTATGTTTTTGGTGCGAATGCTGACAGTTTATGTCGATAAGCAAATATATTTCGCTCCATGTATTGATTCTAGACTCTTTATAAGTAATATTGCTTTGTTATGGCTTCATGGCATCATGCTGTACTCGAGAAATGCTGTGAACTTTATTTTGTTCAGTTTGTAGGATCTATAGGGATAGGTGAAGCTCTTATTATTCAAATGCAACAAATTTGTGGCAACTTGAGTATTTGCAGGTTATCGCCGATTGCTGTAAACTAATTGTACTCGACTTTCAGACAGAAGTCACAACTTCACAGTCCATCCTCCACTTCGTGTATTTTATTGACAATTGCTATGAACTATGATGACAGAATGAAATAACTTCCTCCTTTTCATGAACATATGGTGTTATCTTAGTATCACTGATGTAATGCAAATGCAATCCTGTGGTTTCCGCTGATATCACCACGCTAACTCGAGAAGTTGGCGACTGATTTGACGTAGTACTCGACGTAGGGAGCACTGATGATGTCACAAATGATAATCGCATCACTGAGGTAGCATTGCACATCTTGATAGTTTGTTATCACTTATACTGACTAGTATACTTATCTCTGTCGATATATCAGTCTGGAAGCATTGCCAATGGTTATCATTTGAGACCACTAAACAACTCATTTCCATTAATTTCAACGTAGAGTTTGATCCGTTCCCATCAATAAATGTAATATTTTGCCCGTATAATTTAGTACTATAATGTGATTCACGTTCTTAAAACACGTATTCACTCATGCATACAGAATCTACTACGACAGTTACAAATGAAATTGGTTTTATTTTGCTGCTTTTAATGTACACTTTGTCCTGCTTTAAGGTCATCGCGACGGTATTGGGGTTTGATGTGTTGCTTGATTTGGCCTGATGCCTACTGTATATCTTGATGATCTCCGTAGATGCTGTCGCTTGTTTCTGAAAGGCAATGGATTGAGTAGACGCTACCTACGGGATCTTGCAAGTTGCACGCTGTGCACGCTTAGTTTTCAATTCATCGTTAGCCTTGCCGTCATTTGTGATGGTAGTTTAACGAATTTACACTGAGAGGTAGATGATCATAAATCAAGTCGGAAATGGGGAATGATAAGTGGAGGAGATTAGGCTATTTTCAGAGTAGAAACAAAGCTTATATTTACACTGTGTGCAGTGAGTTTCCTTACTTAACTTTTGTAAATCTGACCCATGGTCGCATATTGTCATATGTATTAGTAAGGGGAGCGATTTACACATTTATGGGATACATACATGTGTGTTATAGGCACATGATTCACTGGCTTTGTTATGATTACCTATGTCCTATGTAGCAAAAAGGAAAATCTAAGAATTTCGTTGGGTTTCCAACCAGTTTTGTTGGTTGATCTCCTTCCATGGAAGTGAGGCTAGGCGCTTGGTCTAGCGATCTTGTCGTGTGAGGAAGTCGGTAGAGACGGTAAAAAGAGGTTCAAAAGAGAAACATGAAAATTAAGAACACTAAATCATTGTCTTATTTATTGAAATGGTGTCCTCATGAATCTAATTGCTACAATTTTTTTCAAAAACAATTTCATTAAATTATGCTCGCATTTATTTGTGAGAAACTTCAATTTCATTCCTTGGATCTGTTATTTGGTTGGTTGCTATTTGGATCTGAATTTTCTTTAAAATTCAGTTTTGGATTTATGGTTAAATTTCTTGCAACTGAGGCATCATTAACATATGATTACGTCACAGAATGTTTCGATCCAGAGAATAATTCTTGCTCCAAGTTTCGCTACCCATAAAGTAACATGAGTGAGGATGTTTTTCGTGTAAAGTGTTTATAAATGAAATACTTCTGCACTCAATCAGCTTTCAGTTTCTGACAGTTAATGCTGTCAAGCATGCAATTTCGTCAGAGATCCCCGGAATTTCGAATGCGATATAACATGCGGCAGGGTGATACTATATGCGGGTAAATTTCTTGAAACGAATCTTATCTGTGAATACCACTTCCAATGACCATTTTCGGTCGCACTTGCTATTCACCGATCAAGTGGTTATTTCCATAAAGGTGTCTTCATAGAGTGAAAGTTCGCGCTACAAAGGGAAAGCATCTAATAATTCATGGTAGAATTGATAGATTTTATTTTGAGGTTCTATCATTTTTACAGTATCAAAATGATAATTTACATGACGGGCTGACTATTTTCTTTGGATCCCGTAGATAGACTGATTGGATTGGATGCAGTATCATCAAATCACGAAATTTTACTGTTCCATCAGTATACTTGTATAATGTCTTCATATAGACTCGCGCATGTTGCTGAATGCTATTAATAATTGTATATCTATAGCTTTCAAATTCTTCTGCTAGTATATACCAGAAGTTGTACGTATACCGATTGCTAATCGACTCCGGTCGTTTATTCTCAACTGTAAGGTTAGTGCATACAATCGAAAGCGCAATCAGTTGATTACAAGCATGTATTATGAAAATGCTATTGATTGATAAGTAGCATGAGCCATTGGAAGTCAAAATAATATAGTAAGTGAAACAAGGCCTACAAATGCCATACACTCCGAAATTTTCCAAATTTTTGAAGGGGTCGAACAGAAGGATGAATTTCTTGCTGGAACTTCGCAACTGAGTTTTCATTCTATAATCATCAGTGGCTTGTAACTACGTTTTGTTTATAGTTGCGTTGATGTTTCGTTTCAGTTTCATTGTTTTGAGCATGTGTTTGCTATAAAGGAAATTTTTCGCTTGATGGAGATTCCTTAATAAATTTGAAAAGCACCTGTATCGGGGAAATATTACGCATCATTAAGTTGCAACAATGCATTTATCAGTATTAATGTGATCACCCAATTAAACATTAGCTGTGAATTTTCATTTAGCACAATCAAATAGTAATATTGATGTTTAACCACTCTTGGTTGCTATGGAATGACGGTTGCATGGCTTCTGATTGCAATTTAGTAGGTCTTGAAAATGCAGCCTATTCTTTTAGTCAAAGCAGAAATGGAGAATGTCTTTCTAGAAAAGCGAGGTGTCATCAAGAAACGAACATGTTAATGAATGTGATATTTGTTTCTTGGATGGTTAGCAATTGATTGGTTTTAACAGTTTCTGTTCGATGACCGTATCTCCTTTATACCACGCGATAATGAATGTAACCGGTCAGTGACAAGCACTGTCACCGATGTAAGAAGACGCACATTCATATTTTCTGAAGAATACGTGCTATATAGATGCAACTTTGTGAAGATGTTGGGCTTACCCTGTTGATGGAGAACGAGCTGCTTGTCCTCGACACTTCAGACAATGATCAAATTTGCAAACCCGTCCTCAACAGGTTAAGGTTCTACTTGTAGGAATGTATAATAAACATGAAGGTCAACTGTGGAATCTAAAAATTCCCACTGGATATGCTTTGTGGAATCAGTTATGCAGGAAAATATATACCCACGTAAATGTTCTCGTCGAGCAACCAATAATTGCGAGAATTAAGAAACTTATTTTGTTTAGCAACAAGAAACAAGAAATTGATGTTTCATCGCTAACATGATCTCCGTCACAGCGGTTAGAGAATTGATTGATCTTTTGGTCCGATGATTTCGTTGTAGGCAGTCTTGAAGTGTACATCCAGACTCAACGTTTCGTAGCGTGCCAAAAGTTTAGTGATGTCAGCACCATCTCAGAGACGTTAAACTTATCTTCTTAATCTTTTGTTGACTAAATCAGATGTTTCGACAGTACTTATTTTTATCAGAGCATTTGGAATGTCGATATTACTTCGCTCATTTTGGTAATAATCCACCGCCATACTCTGGTGCAAAATGATAATATGCTTTCCGTAAAAATGACTGGCTCATAATCAACTTGCTAGAATATTCTTTTTGATTTTTTTTAATTTTTCGCACTTTTTTCATAACTGAAAGCATCGATAACAGTCCAGCATTTTCGGAATTCTGAAGAAGACTTCACGATGCCATATCAGTTCAGAAGCTGACTTTGTTTTAAAATAAATGTAATTCAGTAATGAATTTGTCATATTTTTTGTAGTTGTGACTCTTTTCGTGTGATATTTGTATTCACGAAATAATAGTTTGAATAATGCAATTCTGTGATTCATACGGTCTGCTAACTTGTTATTGGATTCACCGCGTTGTTACTACTAAACAACTAATACGAAGCGGTATCTCATAGTGTCCGCACGGCATTGCCGGTAGATAGTCCACTTTCTTAGCGCATTGGCGCTATCCACTTTTCCTTGACCATCGTCCCTTGTATATTGGCTTCGATTTGGTTCAAAAAGACGGATTTGGTTCAGCTGAATTTGATTAGTGAATGCTTGATTTTTCTTTACGAATAGAGAAGTAGTCAGATCAGTCTCCGGACGCATGGAAAGTGGAATGCATAAATGCATGCGGCGTCTGCGTCCAATATCTAGTCTGACAGTAAATCATTTTCTATCCACCTAAATTTAGAAGGCCATTTTATCTTCTCTTTCTAGTGGGGATAAAAAATGGGGAACCGCTAGCGCCACATCTCCCAACAAATCCTATGATCCAAACCTTTCCTCTCTGAAGGACCTCCCTTCATTAGAAGATGGAGACCGAGGTAATCGAAATGCGACGTCCAAGGCTAGTTCGGGTGAGTTTCAAAATTACGAAATTCTGTTAGTTCCCACGCGTTCAATGTCCATTGTTCTTGCAGGTCGACAGGAAGCGACCAAGAAATTGAAAGATTTTGGCTTCGGTAAGACAGAGAAATTCATTTTGTGAACAATTAAATAGGGATGAGATATGTTGTGTTGAATGTCAAGAAATGGAATTTATTCGCTCATAAGCTGACAATGACAACAACGACAAACAAGTATTCAAATGCTTTTTGCGTTATTTATCATTACGACCTGAAGTTTGATTTAATCTGGGAGTTTTCCTAATTCTTAGCAAAGCTTCTACTATACGAGTTTCAAATTCGTCTATTGTATGAAATCGAAAAACAACTATTAGTGTCATTGCTGAAGTTTGTACATGTGTTCAGCTACCTCAGTCGTATGTGATTTTTATATGTTTTGCGAGGTAACCACGCTGCAAGTATCCATCTGAGCTTCTGTGAGTCATCTGAATACAGGCTGCAGTACTGACATTGTTCATTGTTTTTCGGTTAAATATACAAGACGTAGCGATATGTTTCAACAGTATTCTAAAGATGATCAAGCCGGTGAATCGCGATTGCACATTTGTGATTGATAAGTAGCTCTATACACTGTTAATTGCTTTCGAAATTGACATGAACTGCATCGATCGGAAGTGCCGGAATCGCGGAAGATGGTTGCGTGTGACCTCCAACCTTCAAGACGGAGATGGAATTTAGAAGAAGTCTTCGATGTGCACTATCATTTCATTCAGGCTTTCCTTCGACCGTTATCCTTGTAAGAAACGAACATGGTGAACTGTATGGAATGAAAATCACGACTTTCATGTAGTTACAATTACTGAGTTAACATTTTATGCGACACTGATTTTCTCTGTTTAACGGATGACGTTTGTGTGAAGACACCATGACGAATGTAAATATCTGCACAGAATAAATTGATTTTTCGATAGTGCATGCTCTTGTCAGTTTGTGTGTCTGTTTTTTATTCTTAAACGCATGAGAATATGCTTATTATTTCCGACTTAGTAAGAGATTTTTGTGCTCCGTAGGAAATTGAAGTACTATAGATTGCTAGGTATCATAAGACAAGTGTAGCAGTGCTTTGTCGCATCTAGCGGCGTTGACGGTGGATGGCATTGCTTAACACAATTCCAATTTGAATATTAAACGGTTGCTGCCATCAAAATTCTTCGGATTTCATTGCGCTTAAAGTTCAGTAGCTTCTAACATATTCATCGGAATTTGACTCTGCGCTAAGGTCAACATAATCTGGAGGTGACGAAGCAGTTCCTTCAGTTAATTTGACTATCAAGCCAAGGATGAATATGTTTTTGCAATGTATTCAGCCTCTCAAATCTTGACAATAGTTGCCAATTTCCTTTTGTTTGGTCTCAGAAATATCAGTAACTTTTTTAGCGAAATGTTTAGTTTCCAAATTCTGTGTTATTAGCTGAAACCCCCGCCAAAGCGTAATTGTTGATATGAGCTTACATGCGTGTATGAAGTATATGTACAGCTTAATGGAAAATTAATGGTTTCGAACATTATGTTGCCTCAAATGATATGAAGATATTGGTTGCATTGCCATAAAATTTCTCCATGCACCCGATTTCTTGCCTAACAACCCGATGAGTAGGTTTCTCGAGCAATTTACTTCACAATTAATTGAACACACGTGTTCATGCCACCAATCGTGTCTTAAATGTTCTTACATTATTTACATAAAAATCCCATCACAAAAATTTTGACAAAATATTTCTAATTCTGAATTTTTTAAGACATGTATTTTAATGAGATATTACTTTCAAAAGCCAACACGCGATTGTATGTACCGAATAATTTATTTCGAAAATGTGTTCAAACGTTTCAAGGAATGTTACAAATATTGTGATAACAGCTGATGGAGCATAGAATTTGATTTTTGACTGAAAAGTTGATGTCATGGCAGGATTTTTTAAACATATATTTATTTTCCATGTTTTTTGTGTCAAAGATAGATCGACCACACTCTCTGAATTTTTTACAATGTTGATGTGCAATTTTGGTGCCACGCCATGTTGTCATGATCAGAGTTTTTCTGATAGAATGCCAAGTTTGTCAGTTATCTATATATAGATTTTCCCTCAACCCATGGTGGATGGGGAACGTGCATTTTCCGCAGACGATTTCTTAGCAATACTTAGAGGCCTAGCAACCAATGAACTATAATTATTGAATTATATTGGCGATGACCATCAATACATGGAATTACACTTCTCTCAACGGTCGTGACAAGGGCATTTGATTTGTAGATGGTTCCTCCTCATTCCACTAAGGATGTCAGCAGTGCGAGGCTTAATGAATAATCAGCTATAAAATGAAAGTAGAATGACAAGCAAGGGACCTGAAAAATAGTGTCTTTCATGTAATTCATCTCCTCTCCTGCCCCTCCCCCCACCACCACCATTAAAGTGACATCAAAAACATTTTACTTTTGCTCATGCGATCATAATTCATGTCAATCCAAAGTTCCTAAGATTACTGAAAAAAAGAAATGTCACAGATATGTAATTGCTTCTTCAGATATGAGCCTTCTACACACTGCATAGAGCGTGAAACTACATGTGAACTCGTGCGCAAATTCAAGCATTAATTAAAGCTTGATTGTTAATTAAGGGGTGAAATGGACGTGGTGTAGGACGTCAAAGAAGGACCTGGCGCAATGTGATGACGAAGATCTGAGAAGTGTTGTTGCTTAAGAAACTGATGTATGCGATCGCCAGAAGTGGAAGAGAATTATCAAGCGGAAACCGTCCGACCCAGTATCTTCTGGACCACAAGACGTAAAAAGATTGAATGAGCATGCCTATAATCTACAGCTGTACTTATGACAGGCTCGCTTTTAACGTATAGTGGATTTGAGCCAGCATGACGGGAAGTCTCAGTAAACTTTGTGTACAATACATGAGTGTAGGACATTAGACGCAGTTATTGCGAGCACAGTTAGGAGTACTCCTGCCGTAATGAGCTAATTTTCCAGTCCTAACTAGCTATGAAGTGGTAAGAAGCAGTTGACGTCATCAGCTCGGCAGAACCTGTTTTTAAACAGTTCAAAAATGCCTTAATAATCGCATTGCGAGGAAGCATGACAGGACGAGTAGATAATGATAATGGAAGAATGCATGTAGCAACTGCAGAGCTTCATGCAAGTACCAAGACTGATGCATCAGGACGCGACACGAAATGAGATGCATGCATCACTTCTACAGTTGGTTGTAAAGCTAACAATGTAATCATATCTGTATGTTATTTTCTGGGATTTTGTCTCATGAATTAGATATTATTCAACGTAAGCCTACATCGAATTCTTCGTAAAATAGTTTCAGTGACTGTTTTCATGTGCATTTTTAGGCCTATTCATTGCCATTTAATTGACAGAGAAAATTGTGCCAATCAACATCAGGTGAAGTTTCATTTACAATTTAGAATTTGGAAATTATTGAAAATCGGGAAAGTCAACTAAAACCGCTAGACATGCACATGTTCATTTTTAAGCGAGGTTATATAGAAAAGGTTCGAAGCTTTTCGTCGTACATTGATAATAACTTGTTGGTGGTGATACAATGACCCCAATGTGAGTCCTTGTACATCAGAGGTTCATGGCAGCTGCAAATTGGGTACCACAAAACGATCTTTATTACTAGGCTAGGTAGATATGATAAATAGAATTCTTAATAAAGCATTGTTTAGCGCACATTGTACAAAGATGAATGAAATGAATTTGAGAAAATAGGCCTACATACGACACGATCAAGAAGTTCAAACCACGTGCACCTATGTCTAGAACGAGAAACCATTAAATTCATCTTGTGGGTAATTCTCTCAAACTATAACTGCGGCTACGGCCAAGGCTAAACCAGTGCACTAGTGGCCGATCTTTATCAATCTGCTGTGGACTCAGAGAACACTGTCTCTTGTTCATGACAAACCCTGCCACTGAGGATGTACGCTCCTTTGTAGTGGAGCTAACTGGAGGTACAGGTGGCAATATTGACGTTCACTGCTCTGCTTGGGTTTGGGGGCTGGCCATCGCGTTCGCAGACCACTGCAGAGGGTTCGCACAGGAGAGGGTTGATGCTAGCGCTAGTGACTCAGCCATGTATAGATCAGCTGCAATGCGTTCTTAGCCGAGCTATCCATGCAAGTGCAATAAAACAATTCTGTTTATTTATCTTTTACTGTTGTGGAAATATTGGATTCCAGACAGCTTGCTTTTAGATAGAACAGGTTATGTTGTCCACTTAATTCAAATGACAAATTAAAATGAATTATTAGCAACACAAAAATGAAGTATGACTGTGATTGTATAAACACGAGCACTGCACGAATGAAGGGGCTTAACACGACACGAAACACGATAGCTTTCGTGTCAGGATCCCAGGCTTCTATTTGAACCATCGGCTTGGCCTAGTGAAAAAGGTGCTCGGTCGTCTCCTCCGCGAACTTTGGTTCGATTCCTGGCATCAGGCGAGTGTGGTTAGGAAAGTGTTGGCGTCCTTAAATGACTTAGTAGTTATCTTTCTCTTTAGACACTGAGTGAAGCTCTTCAAAAACAGTTTCCAGGGATTAATTACTTTTGATCTTGCAATTGGCAGGTTTCCCGTCCGTGCATATCATCAGCACACATCGTCAAGCAAGCTTTTGTAATAACAATGCAAAACAGAGGAGTACGGACCTGGTTACATAGAAAAGTATTTGCAGGAAGATGATTTCTTGTGGTTGCAATTACATGGAACTACATTTATGGAGATGCAATCTATTATTGATGGAAGTCTATCAAATATATTATAAAATTTTTTTGATAGAAACCCCAAAATATCCACATGTGTTTTGACATTTGCAGACAATGTTGGTGCTTTGACTGCTATGAAATTGCTTCTACTTTATGGACAAGAACAAATTTTCCAGACATTTGAAATATTGTGCGTCAGATATTTTGTTTTATATGTCTATGGAGTGATCAGAATACTTCGGAAATTTTCTGTTTATTTCAGATTCTGTCATTTTCAGCGATGTTGTCTCTTGATTTACTTAGAATTCGTGACGTGAGGAAAAACGTTCTCATGCTCATTGATAAATTAGCGTTCGTGAACCAGAAGGAGCCGTCAGTTCAATTCCTTCTGTCATGCCTAGAACAAAATAATTGCCGAGCACAAAATTGGGACAAATACATCTATCAAAGTGACAGTCCCCGCACCAGCACGGATTCAGTCAATTTATGGTTATCATTAGGCATTTCTTTTATTTACTTGCATTTGTGTGTAGATCTTGGTCAGAGTGAGGGGTCAAGTGGATCAATGTCGTGCAAAACTGCATCGAGGGGATTCAGATTTTGTCGTCCACACCTCTGAAAACATAGGCGAGTCCAATATGACGCGACTTTTATGTGCGCGCACGATAGCAGTTTAAATATTAACGTTGATCAAAATTTCTATCATTTCAATTGTTCATTCGTGCATCGGATGATATGTTTATGATTTGAATTTTGTTCAAGAGGACTCCTATGTTTCATGAATGTGACATGAGAGACAACAGCTGGAAGGAAGCTTTGTCCTTTAATAGTACTGGGGATCAACCAACCGAAAAGACCCGAAAAATGAGGAATTACTTAAGCGCGCTTTCATGGTCGTACCAATGGTCAGATGTAATTATCCACATCTTGAGCTTGTCATTCTGCTTCATTTTGCATCCCAGTACTGTTTGATAATTAATGTTCATCAGAGGAAGCCACAAAGCGTCGATGTATGCTTATCATTTCAAGTAGTATCTGTCATGAAATCACAAGGCTTTTCGGGCGTCGGAGACGGTCATCGTACATCCGTCTGTTCATTAGACACTTTGTGGTTTCCCATGATGAACATAATCAATGAATCAATAACTCTACTTCCTGAAAAGTGTTTGATGGTGAAATGATAATGCATTTCTTGATTGTGCATCTTGAAGGATAACTTACATGTCGATTTCTGCTTTCCAGACGATTTTGATGACTTTGACTATCAAGATGATTTCGATGACAGGTAAGGAGTTGGATGTTCACAAAAGTCTCATGACACTGATGCTCAACTGTCCTCTCTTTCAGCATGAAAAGTTCGTCGTTGCACAAGAGTGCCGGCAGTCGTGGGAAGATAGGTCACATTAACAGTGCCGGTCGTGATGCCTCACACAGCATTGAGGAGGATATTGACGAAGTATTGGATGTAGATGACGATGATTTCTTCAACCCACAATCCGGGGTGAGTCATCGTAAAATGGAATTTTCGACACACAGGTTATTGGTCGAGTTGATCACGTGCGTTGTATTATGTTGGCCGATATTTCACAGCCAATATATGGCATGATGGCTCAGTTGGTTAAGGGGGCACGCTTCGGTACGGAAGAGCAGAAGGTCCAGGGTTCGAGGCTGTCCTCCGCGGAAGGTTCCGTCGCTATAATTAGAAGTGCTAACCGTAACCTGTTGAGAGTTGTGAGTATGTAAAAGCTGCTCGATTCCTAGCTTTCTAAAATGGTTCTGTAGGATGGCTGGGGCAAGGATGAATAAAAAGTAGTCAAACGGTACATGCCAAAACATGTTCGACCTTTAAACCTGGAGAACAAGAGACAGAAAACGAGGAGTAAGTAAATGGGGGACATGAAATTTTTGAGAAGATATTGTAGCGACGGAACAGTGACTGCAAATTACTTTACTATTTTTTACTTTTTCCTTTAGCAGTCCTTTCCTTCCAATCGCCATTGGGTTGAATGTTGTTCTCCTTTCCCGATCTTTTTCGTCTTCATAGGGTGCGAGCTCCGTCCGTTAATTAACGGATTCGCGTTAATTTAAGACAAAAATGTTAGGGTCACGGGATTGCCAAAAATTACAATGACAATATAAGTAATTCAAGCTGGTGGGGGAGTCGGCTCGGGTTTTCAAGTATATTTTAGAATAGCAAAAGAAAATTATTGTCTGTCGAAAGATTAATTTCATTTTCTTTAATTAAAATGATGAAAAAAACTTAATGCGCTATTAGGAGCTGCTACCGTTTTGAGATGTTGATTTTGCAATGTGGGCCAAGTTTGATCTAACTCTGAGAATTTCAATAATTTTTCTACTATTGAATATTGATTTGGTCTTTGTGTCTGTCTGCAACTTGACTCTATCAACACTTAGGCTTGGAAAGTAGCGATAAAATTCTAAGGAAATAACCATTTTCTCTTTGCTTATCACAAAATAATGTTCTATAATGTTATGTATCTAAAATAATGTTTCAAACATTGCTTCCTGAGAAAGAAAGTACAGCAGTACAAGAAGGCTCTATAGTTTCTGGTGCAAACGGCGCGAATGTTTAGCAATTCTGGAGTATGAACACTGCTTCGATCATCATCTATCTGCAGAGTGTGAAGGTCATGGTTTCATAGATGAATAAAAAGCAGCAAATAAGCTCTGCTCTTGTGATGCTATAAATGAAACTCAGAAGCAAATCAACTGAGCTGAATAATGAACCGTGAGATGTCTTCGGAGGCTGAGTAAATCCATGAAAGATGATTGAATGTTGACGAAATTCAGAAAGAAATTCTCTTCGCTGCAATGCATTTCGATAGCATCACTGTCATGCTCACGTAAAAATGCAAGTTAACAGATGCACTGGTCATCCACATTGTAAAAAAGCGCAAATGGCTTAGTCAAGCACCCGTTTGAGTCACAGTGACATAAAAATCGGAGGTGATGCAGAGATATCTGAACGAACCCGAAAGTGACGCATATTGTACAATCGTACACATAAAAAACATGACGAGGGATAACTTCCGCCGTCTCTTGCACTCTTGTCTACTGTCTGTCTGGGAGGATGAACAAAAGGTGAGCTCGCATCCATTGCGAGCTTCGACTTTATTCTTTCATCCGATGGGTGAAGTCGAGGAATCAAAGTTAGACGTTCTTCTCTTTAGACCACCTCTGAAATTGACAAAATCCATATTTTGCGTTACATTGATACAGAAAGCTAAATAAATAAATTTATAAAAGTACTGTACTTTAATTTCAATGCCAAATTTCAATGAAATTCAGTGAGTATTTTCAAAAAAATTAAATTCAAAATATGCTTTTTGAAATCTTCATCAATTTTTAATGAACAAATCCAGATTGATCACAGATTAATTGGTTTCCATTACTGATGTGCTCATATTTTTTAATTCAACTTATGATATTCTATAAATTAATGCATGTCAATATTATTGCGACTAGTGACCACAAAATGAATTTCACCTTTACTTACCTTGGCAGTTTTGGAATTTGTTTTCCTTCTTTTAAAATCTGGGTTAATTACCTAGTTGTAAATAGTTCATATCCTAAATCTGATTGATGGCAGTTTTATATGCTCTCAGTTACTACGTTAGTAAATCATATCAGATTTTGTTTTACGTCCAGCCAATGCTTGCGCTTGAATAATAATGGACGAACTGCATTGTGCAAGATGTTATCTTCTGATTTAATCTTAACAAAAATTTGGTGGCAATATTTTCTTATGATATGATACTCTAGAAAAATAACTCATCCTTGTTAGAGCACATGGAACAAATATCTTGCAGAAAATAGTCATATCAGATTGTGTAGTTTCCCAATACCCTATGTTATTGAGTTGAACAGTTGTTCAGTAGATTGGTGAACTTGTCCATTCAAAATGTTTCGATAACGGACAAAATAGTTAAGCCTGTCGATTAGTCGATTGATGCATGCTACTGCCTTTTCTATCGGTTTTGCTCTCGTCTGTTCATATCAACACACAAGAAGAAATGATAAATACATAAATATGCATAACCTAACGATCTTAGTGCATGCGTATAAATTGTCAGTCAATACTTATTTCAAAGTTGTGTTAAGCACTTATTAGTCGCATGAACGGATGTGACTGAATTAAGTTAATTCAAGCAAAACAAAACATGTCTTCAAGACCTAATCTCGTTTAGCATTATTGGCCTGCGGCCAATCGTTTTGGTATCATGTTTTTTTAATCAAGTAAATCGTAGCCATTCTTCAGTGAAGTCGTGTTGATGGATTTTCGAAACATGGTCATTTCGGCCAATCAAAATCGAGTCTAATCAGATTCTAGAACATGTTCTGGACATCTCAGATTGAAATTGCAGTGTATATTTCTAAACAACTTAGAAAAGCTTGCTGCGGCTGCCTCGCATCGAGATGCACGAAATCATGTGAAAGTAATTTTCCAACGCGGCGAAAGAATTTCATCTGTGATCTGAAATGTGAATTGAATTTTTAGATTGGGAGTTCGGATGTGGCAGTTGGAGTTGTAGCGAATTATTCCTGGCTCGAAATTAGGGATGCTAGGAGCTGCGTAAACAAGCCGAAACTGGTCCAGTCGCGAAAGCTACAATTCAATGTGAATATACTTGAAAGGCTGAGACGCTAATTATTGAACTCCGTATTTTTGTGTAGTCACGTAGTTCAAGTTAATAGACAGTGATGCATGTAAATACGAGGGCTAGTCAATAAGACTTGCACATTTGTTTGCAAAATTCGTTTAAAAGCAGTTTCAGCGATCACAATAACAAATTTTGAACAGGCTAACATCTTCATAAAGCACAAGAGAAATCTTAGTTAGCTCGCTATCACTCTCGACTGCAGCTGTCATGAATCTTACTCACGAACAATCAAAGTCTGTCTGCAAGTGGTCATTCACTAAAAATGTTTCCGCGTCAAGAGCAGCACGCTTACGTGAAGATCGAGTTCGCAAGAAACAAACGCCCGTGTGAAATCCATGCAGCATTGGAAGAAGCATGCAAGGAAAAGGCTGTTGACCGCTCGACTGTCACTCGATGGATGCAGAGGCTGAGAGACGGTAATCTGTCGATCGAAGGCAAAGACCGCAGCGGCCGCCCATTATCGGCAACTAATGAGGCACACGAGAAGTGCGTTCAAAAGTTGTTGGACGAAGACAGACGGATAACTTGCGATGAAGTAGCCACAGAATTTGGGATAAGTCACGGGTCTGCTTACAAGATTCTCACCCTCAATCTTGGTAAGCGTAAAGTTACGGCTCGATGGGTACCAAACCGCCTAAAGGATGAAGAAAAGCTTTCCCGCTACAGAATCGCTATGCAGTTGCGTCGAAGATATCGGAGAGAAGGCGAAGATTTCCTGGAAAGGATTGTTGCGATTGATGAAACATGGATTCGATCGTACGAACCAGAATTGAAGCGACAGTCGAGTGAATGGCGAAGTCCGGATTCCCCACGCCCTCAAAAGTTTCGACGTGAGCAGAGCAAGGTGAAGCAAATGATGATCTTTGCTTATGACCGATGCTGTCCCCATTGGACAGACCGTCAACAAGAAATACTGCGCCGATTTCATCTCCAAAAAACTGAAGAATGCCCTACGGAGGAAAAGACCTTCTCTGCAGCCTCTCATTCTCCACGACTATGCCCGATGCCATACAGCACAGCATGTGACTGAAACCCTGGACTCTATGGGTTGGGAAGCTTTACCGCATCCCGCTTACAGTCCGGATCTAAGTCCGCCAGACTTCAACCTATTTCCTAAATTGAAGGAACCCATGAGAGGCAAACGATACGCGACGTTGGAAGACTTGTCGGTGGCAGTGAAGGTCCAGATTCGGTCTTTGAACAACGAAGGGTTGGACGGCATAGAAAAACTGCCTCAAAGGTGGGAAAGTGTGATCCGCAGTAAAGGCGATTACATAGAGGGCTTGTAGTCGTTCACTTGGCATTGTTTTTCTTTGAATAAAAAAACATAGTAAATTGCTTTGCTTTAAATTTCTAATGTGCAAGACTTATTGACTAGCCCTCATTTTATGATCATGTTTATAATTTAACTGAAATGCTTTTTCTGTTCAAGACTGACACAATTTTACCTTCATTGACGTTCATATCTTCTCTTTCATAGATTGACGATCTCACAACGGATCGGACCATCGATTCAGATCGCAGTCTTGGTGTTGACTACGTGGAGGATATTCTTAAGAAGAAATAACCATGGCCACCCGCATTCCGCGCCTGTTCCGTCCGAACTCATTGATAATCGTGTTCTTCGTATGTCATTTATATTATTACTTCATCTGTAAAGTGTTTCTTATAAATAGAAAAAACAAATGATTGATAAAGTTTTCGTTTTTGTGGTATTTATTGGTCATGATCTAGCGAATATGGTTGCATTGGCTAGATCTCTTGTAAAGCTTGTAGCAGGGATGTGGAGTCGGAGTCCCGGAGTCCTATCAAAATGATAGGACTCCGCATGGCTTGTGGTAACGAAAAAGCAGTGCTCTGTCAAACTGACAGGACATGAGAATACACGACTGTAATCCAAACTGTCAAAGTCAGGTCAAATAAATGCTGTCTAGGACACGATAAACTGCGAATGGGCACGTGTAACATCCTCAGATTAATTATGTTAATTTTGCATGCGGTTAGGCCTAGGGGAAAGGTGTGTATGTTGACTTACTTAGTTGTAATTGCTAATATTTCATGATAATTGAACTAAATTCAATTTTTTTCACCTAATCCTTTTACGCATGATCGTCGAGTTGATGCTATACCCATTAACCCTCTAAAGACGGGAGAAAAAACTTTCGTTAAAGACGGACAGGGCCTCTGAGGCCCTATTGGTAAAAAATGTTCTACAAAAGCATACTTATTTTTGGTGACGGTGATTTCTAAACTGTTTCTGGTCAATTGGCGTTTGCTAATTTCAGTAGAAGTGTTCCCTTTTCTCTAACTAGTGAAGTTCTTGAGCTAGACTCAGATAAATTTTTGAACTGTCTCCAAAAAATGGGAAATATGGTAAAATCGGCTATTTGTAAAAAGCTGTTTATCGTCGCTTTCAATGCAGACATTGTACTGTTTCTGATCAATTTACATCCATCAAGTTCGAAAATCACAACAACTTTGCTCTATCAAGTCATCTTTTATAATATTTGGGTTCAATCTTTTTACTCCGTTTTTAGATAGGCCTACTTCTCATGCTAAACTTCATAATCCCTTTTTCTCGCACTATTTGTCTGTTGTACATGTACCCATCAGGTCCCTAGTTAGATCCAGTGTAGACAATTTCAACAATGATACAAAACCATCATTTACTAGAACTCATACCGGTATATTATTGTGGATAACATTCTATAAAAGCGCAAAACGAGTGGGAGGTCTTGCAAGAAAAACGGTTAGTTATTTCTGCCATCGATGCACTGCAAGCAAATCAGATTGTTCCTTACAGATTGGGTTCCTGCAAACACTGCATGACATTGTTGATTTTCGGTGTCTTGCATATGGGCAGTAGCGGCAACGGCGACGAGGAACAGTTGTTGAGTTGATTCATGCATCATTGGTTCATTTGTTGGCCGAAGCCTACATGTATATTCTGCAATCAATTGTTTTCCCTTTTCGATAATAAATTGTCGGCGTCGGTTTGGAGCATTGTTTTTGTATGAAGGATGAATAGACAGAAAAAGTACGTAGGCCTATGCATTATATGATGCAATATCTAATATGTTCATGAATAAGGCCAGGGGCCAACGTCGAGTCTTGCGCTTGCAGGAACATTGACGAACCATTTGGTCAAGCGTATCCACCCCACCTTTTGTGCTATTGTAGTCTAGAATCATATTGGGCTTGAACGGAGAGGACGAATCACAAGAAGAATCATCATGTCCACTAGAAAGAAGAATGACTGCTTTGTTCCTTTTCGTACAGTTTCGTTGAAATGCAAAAATACTTGACTCAACCTGTCTATGTGGATTGGGTAGCAACTCAGGAGGTATGTCAGCTTTATTCTTACGGATTGTACCATTGTAAGTTAAATCTCTTCCCAGTAATGTTCTAACTAAAGGCAGACTGGTAAAAAAGTTATCTCCGGTCACATTTCTGCCAGAATTGGAGATGTAATCTGTCAATTCAAGTACAACTGTGCTGCTGCTTTGTCCAACCTCACGAGATGATCCTCGTTTTCCAGTATAGACTTCCAAGTTGCAACAGTAGTTTGTTTTTGAGTCCGCCAAAATCCAAATTTTAACACCGTATCTACCAGGTTTATCCGGTAGATACATTTTGAAGGGGCATCGGCCGCGGAACGTCATCAACTGCTCAATAATCGTGACATCAATCCCAGCTTTATAAGAGCTGCGACATTTGATGAATTCAGTACTGATCGCAGAGGAGCTAGTTTGTAATTTGTAGACCTTTCAGTTCTCGTATTTCGATCGCCGAATCTAATAAATCTTAGAATACTTCTAAAACGATCTCTGGACATACTCTGTGCAAAGAAAGCACGTCCACCATCTTTGCTCCATAACTCGGCTATAGGCTCATTTTTTGCTTGGTACACACCAGACAGCAGTAGTAAACCTATGAAACAATACATCTCACCTCGATTTGTTTCATTCCAATCCGCACCGCTCAATCGTCGACGAGCTTCAGAATTAGTGTGGAGAACTATTTCGTCGATAACTGATGTAGATAAAAAAATCTTAAAAGCATCTGCTGGACTTTCACCACAACCTGATTGAATAGCCTGACGACTTGGTCCTTGCGACTCTCTAAGAATGTTCCATTGACGTGTTTGAGCATTTCTAAATCGAATGTCGGGAACTGCATTCCATCTTTCACCATTCCGAGAAACATATTCAGTTGGGGGCACACTGGAGGTTGAAGGCATAGTTGACGTGTCATGGGACGTAAAAATTGATTGAATAGGCCCATTCTCATGGGGATCGCTGTTGGAATCGATGTCAGAAAGAACGGCATCGTCTTCGTCGTCGTCATAATCATCATTCGATGATACATTTCCGTCGGAATCCAAACCAGTAGTCGAAATGTTCCAAATTGCTCTGTAAGCAGTTGCCGCAGCTTGCCGTTGACTCCGATGCATATTGTCTAACTAAACTCGACAAGGAAAATGCTCGCATGTCCGTGAGAACTTGCAGCAGTCACATGATAGTGACGCGAGTGATGACCAGGAACCAATCGGAAACTTGCTTATATTGTCTCCTCCACACCGGCTTTTCCGCGTAGACATGTCTCGTGTATCAAGTTATCATCGATATGGAAAAAGGAATAGGTGAATACATCAATCTAGCCAGCGTAGGCCTATGCCTATAGGCCTAACTTTCGAGATAATAAACAGTTGCTCCCATGCAGTTCAAATAAAATACTTTGCCTAATAATGGATTGCATTTAAACGCTAAATGCTCACTATTATATCAGCTACATCAAAGTATATTAATTGATAAGAATATAGCATTAATTTTAGCGAAAAATGAGACAGGGCCTCTGAGGCCCTGTTCGTCTTTAACGCAAGTTTTTTTTAAAACGAAAGTAGCATCGATGAAATTATTGCAAATATCAAAACAATGATATGCAATGGAAGCCAATAAAGAACTTGAAGATGTCACGAAGTTTCATCGATATATCTCAAATAGTTTTTGAGATATCCAAGTTTGAAAATAAAATAGGGCCTCAAAGGCCCTGTCCGTCTTTAGAGGGTTAATGGTTTTATTTTTTTATATAAACATATATTTTTTTATTTGGGAACGAGTCTATTCATAAAGCGCCTAGCTCGTTCAGGTCAAAATTGAAATATGTCATCATAGCCGACTATGTCACTTTCCCCTACTAGGTTATAGATAGGGAAGTTATTATGTTAATGAAGCATTATTTATTTGGACCGACAGGTCCGCCGATTCTATTTTCGTTATGAAAATATTGCAGTCCTGTAAAAGTTCTATTGGCGTACCCGAAAAATGCTAAATTTATAAGAATTGAATATGTCACCTTGCTATGCGGAATGAGAAGTTTATTGCTACAATATCGACAGCATATTCCTAAATCAATATATCTAGAATCTACTATCTGGATAAAGCCTCTAACGAAGTGTGAATCACAGAAGCAGCAAGAACTATTGTGGCATGAAAATCCTTGATATTTTACAGCACGCTACAGCGAGTCCGCATGAAGGCAATTTGAAATGCAATAATTGCTAAAGTTGAAGTGGCTATACCTTTGACATGAGATATATTGAAGTGACTCAGTTAACACCATTATAAATTGAAAGGCGTCTATCATCACAGGTCAATACGGTAATTCAAATTATTAGACTGAATTGACCTGGAATGGTATTAATGACTAACCGAGTAGGATATGCTACCTCCTATGGAGGTAGGTTATTAACCCTTCTGCTGCGCCCTTAAAAAATCACGCATTCTGCGGACATGGAGACAAAATGTCTCTGGTAGGCCTTGTAAATAAAATAATGTGAAGCGGCCAAATTCACCATCAAAATGTAACATAGCAAGAGTGAATGTTGTGTCGAACGAAAAACGAACAGTTAATTTATAATTTCATGTGATAAACTGGAGCGATGTCCACAAAACCTGTGACACAACAGCGCATTCCTCGAACGCATGGTGACGTTTTTCTTACACATGTGACATCTTTCTCGATCAGTTCAAATGCATGCTGGCAGCAGGTAAATGGTCATCGCCTAGCTTGTGGAGACTTCACGCCACACAATGCCATTGTAATTCGCAGTTCGCACAGATGCTTGGAGTCTGCCGCATGGACCTTCGGCGAATGTGAGTCTTCATCAGAGCTTCTGAAAGCTCTCAGGAACTAAGCGTTTCACAAGATGCCCGCGGTTCAATTCTGGATTATTCATCATCCATGATGAAACTGTTCCAGCATGCCACATGAAACGTTTTGTAGGGTATTTGCGTAGGTGTTCGTATCGATGGTGTCCACGCAGTACCGGTGCCATTCTTTGAGTTGTAGTCCATAATCGATGTAGGCTTCCTCTGCTCTCCACACAGAATTAAATATTTTGTTTATCTGCTTCGGTTTGTTAGAAGTGTGATTAATACGAAATGGACGGCACATCGAGGAACCTATAAAGTGGGCAAAAAGGAATTCCTGATACCTTGCAGAGATAGGAAAAAAGTCGTGCGTCGCTTGCGGATTAATGTGAGTTCCAGCAAAGTGCTTCGATTGCAGAAATTCCTTCAGATTCGAAGAATTCAGATCATTGCTCACAAGTTTTCTCCATAATGTTGGCCCTTCCGATCATAATTAAAAAATGCAGCAGGCGTGCAAAAATTAGTTCACTTGATTTTTTCACATCCTCGCCTCGGCATTTCTCACTGTATAGTGCATACACTGAATCGAATGTTAGGTAGACAGGGTGTGCGAAGTGATATCACAGCACGCACGCATCTCTCACTGGCTCTGGTGTCCTCTGCTGACAGCTTATAGTTTTCCATTTCCAATAGCAAGTGATACACGAATAAAAGAGAAGGAGATTATGTATATATTATGTATTATTATGTATATATTATTATTATATATTATATATTATGTATATATTATGTATTATAATAATACTACATTCGAGAAGGAGCAAGTTGTCTAATTCTGTGATGTGCCATTTCGATATTAAGGTTACATACAATTCTTCCTTTCTAGAAAACCGAAGCGCGCGCAGATGAATCTAATTGTGGCTCTCCATCTGAGATGCTGATATCACGGTGCAGGGAAGAAAGTAAAATAGCTGCTCTCCTTTTCTTCGGAACTAGAGCGTATATGTTAGCTTTTCGGTGAAACCAAAGATGGAAGAATGAACTTCACGTAGAGAACTTCTTTGAAAAGCCGGTAGAACTTCCGACTTGTTGCTGGACAAAGCTCCCACCAACGATCGGAGGTGTCAAAGAATTGATAGGAAGATCATGATGCGCAGTTCATGTGCAACACGTGATTTTATCGTGTCAGTTGTGCCCTTTGTCAAAAAGAAATTGCTTGTGATCCGTCCAGTGAATTCTTGTGCTCCAAGGTCGATGAATAAAAATGCTATGATTGAGTCTCAGTGAATGTTCGCTCCGTGATCGTCCATGACTGTCCACAACTGGTAAATAGTTTTAGACTGATACGTTCGTATTGAGCATACACTTGGTGTAATTCAATGACAAACTTTGCAGGAGCAGCTTCATAAATTTACTTGACATATTCTGCAATAAACAAAATTTCGTGTTAGAGGAGGAAATGCAGAGCAACATCGTGTGTTTAAATGTGTCGCGGTTTCCATTATTGCTCGCTAAGACATGAAATATTTATCGATTGAGGATATCTCGATATCAGATTCAGGATCTCGCTGATCATGCAGCGACACGTTTTTACGAAATTACAAAAACATCTTTTTGGTCATTCATCAGAAAACTTCATCAGTTCGCGTGATTGAACAAAACCTGAATAATTACAATACTCTGAACCGCAACATTAGATTGTTTAAGCGTGTCACTTTGCTAGAAGTGAAAGCTGATTCAAAACGGTGGCAAATGCAGGAACTTGCTAAGTGGGCAAAAAGAAACTTTCAATGCCTTACAGAGATAGGAAAAATAGTCATTCGTCGCTTGCGGATTGCTGTGAATTCCTTCAAAATGATCCGATCGCAATGATTCCTTCAGATTTGAAGAATGCAGATCATTGCGCAAAAGTTTTCTGAATAATGTTGGTCCTTCAGATAATTATTAAAAAGGTAGCAGGCGCACGAAAAAACGCTCACCAACTTCTCTGTAGAACTTGACATCGACTGCGTCTTCTAGTGCACTTCTAACAAAGTGACACGCTTAAACAATCTAATTCTGTGGCTGAACTGGCTGTTCATTGCTCGATAGCTATGGTACTATGTCAGCAGATTGCACCATTTTATTAGCGTTACGTGTTCCAATGCTTCCTTTCCTGTCAAAGAGAAGAGACAACCTGTCTAAGTCAGGCTTCAAACCCTCGCACGCCTGATTGATGTCAGTTTCATCCAACAGGAACAGATCTCTATATTGAAATTTAAGAGTTGCTATATAGAAGCGTCCGATATCAACGCAATGGACAAGCAATTATAAGCCTTTCCTATGGTCTGCGTTCTCTTCGACCAACAAATTGCTTTCAATCTGAGAAGATTACTGAATCCATCATGAAATGGGATTTAAAAAGCATCTCGTAACATTATTCTTCATTAAGTAAAATTGAATCTATCAGAAATTACCATTTTGAGTCACAAAGTCCGAAAGTTGTAGTTGCCATTTGATTTCTATCTGACAAACTCTCAGCTCATACAACCAGACAAAGATTGCCTTGGGTAACTTCTATAACTCCTATCTTCACATGCTCTGCTTGTATAGTGCATTTTATTTTGTCTTCTCATTTTTCTTTACACTAGGTGACATGCCACGCTCAATCACGCGTAATGCACGCGTGAACCACGCGTAATTACACATGACCCCAAACGGCCGTGGCTATAGAGGTGCACCTCTATTCAGACGAGCGCTTTCGAATGCTGTCACCGACCGCTATAATCTTGTCTCGTGGAATGAATTACTTTTCTTCTGGACAAATCAAATCATTACTGAAAGCTTACTACTTACTACTACACTTACTACACTAGGTGACATGTCTTTTACAGGCCTAACATCAGGCTAGTGGGGTTCCTCGAAAGGAAGAGTCGCATCTCGTATACGATAATGAAATGGTGCACAAGCCACACAGCACACACCATAGAGGTCTACTGCTAAACAATGATAGTCGTCACTGAATCAGTAGTGAGCTTTCCAAACCATAACCGGTGGCGTACCTGTTATATTAGGCCTATCACTTCCAGCCATAGAGTAAGTACATACTTTGTAGTGTCGACTCTAAAAAGTATCTGTATACAATGAAAAATTTTATATGAAAAGATTCAGTTTTTTGCGGAGATTACGTTCCTATGGTCCAAAATATTACTTGAGCAGTTTTTAAAAAGCTAAAATTTTGCAAATTTATATACTACCGATATGAAGTCACTATGTAGGTAGCATGAAACAATATAGATATCAGATGGAATGAATATTTGCTAATAAACATCCTAACTATGCGGAAATGGAAATTAAGCTGACTATCAAGAGAATTTCGTGAGTCGCATTATAATGGAGTTCTTCATGAAAAAGTTGAGATCTTATTGTGCTTTCTTGGCTGAAATTTCAAGTCTTTAATTCTATTTTCATTGGTGTGATTTTATGTAAATTTATGTTTCATTTCTTGAATTCAAGTAGTGATGTAGACCCATTTACATCTTTTTAAGTTGAATGTCATAGGCTATCATGACACGGAGGATCTGTAAAATAATAATCATTCCTTCTTCATTACTATCCGTTTCATGAAGCCTTAAAGAGGCAATGTTCAGTAGCTTCGATGGTAATGCCTTGCTTCAATGCTCAGTCTTATTAAAATAGGATAATTTTCTTAAGCTTGATCATGTCTCCTAAACAACCGGCACAGAAAGAGCGGAATATCACAATCAAAGACAATGATAATAATTTTACTTAAAGGATGTAAATGGGTCCACAATACAATGCAGATTCAGATAAGAAATGAAGCTTAATTTGGCGAATAACAAAATTACATAACTGCATTATGTAAAAATTCCATCCATCCATAATTGAATATTAAATTGACCACGATTGTTGGAATAATGTGTATGAATGAGAAACTGCACTATGGGAGGCAACATGGATTTTAAGCTTTAAAGTCAAATAATATTTTGAATTATTTCAATGAGTGTGCAGTGTGTCTGCATGGCATTGCGAATTTGATGAACTCGCACTAAACCAAAATTCGTTAAATAAGATAGAAAATCTGCTAACAATTTTAAAAATGGAAAGCTTGTGAACAATCGTACATGCAGCACATCTACATGCAGAAATCCGGATTTGGTCGTGGATTCAATTCTTGCCCGTCGCACAATTATTGCAGGGAAATTTATTCTATCATTAATTCAGTTTATTCATTGTAAGTCAATAGGAAATATAACAGAGAAATAATAAACAAATTATGAAGCTCATCCACACACTTAAAATTAACAGGAAATACGTGCATTTCAGTTCTAGATCTTTTGGAAGCCATCATAAACTCTAATCATGACCTGGACATTTAGTCAAATATAATTTTATGACCTTCTTCAAAATAATTTCATGAATTCGAAAAAATATATCTGATAGTCAGTAAAGAAAAAAGGAAAAATTAGTGGATACAGTATTGGGCTTGAATTGGTTTTTGAAAGCTCACTTGGGTTTACGCAAACAGAAGAAAACCTGATCTTCTAATTCATCTATTTATCCCCACGTTTATCTGTAATATCGTAAACAGTTGTTTTATTCACAGCTCAATCCAGGCACTTGCCTTTTCACTCATCTCTGACTCTGGGAACTGTTTGAAGTAAAGATGCGCCTTCTGATAATCGCGTCGTTGCAACGTTTGATGATTGGATAGAAGTCAACGAAAAACAGGTCACCCAGAAACTATAGTAAGTCTTTCCATCGGGCACAATGTGGATTCAATCTGTTCGGTTTACTATCAGACTTACCACACCTGTGGTGATGCGGTCGTGATCAAATGACGTCACTTTAGCCGCGATGTTTTAAATTCGCAAGTTGGGCTCCCAAGAGGACGGGTTAGGGAAGATGGTGTGACGTGTTGGCCATGCATTCTTGTAGGCGTTCGCCCAACATCGCATCGTCATTCTGCTTCTGTCTGTGTACGTCCGTGTCCACCTATTTTCGCTGTCTCTTCTGACATGGCTGCCGAGAGATTCTTCGACGTTTCTCTGCAGCGAAGTGGGGCTGCTGTGCCATGGGGCTTTCGATTAACAGAGAATTCTCGATTTCCAACTGTTGTGAGGGTGAGACTAAAGTATGATGTGGAATTTTCTGTTTTTTGTTTCTTTTTTTATTTCATTTCTTTGCCGCTAATTGCAGTGTTTGCTACACAACTTCACATTTGTCGCTGTTTATTTTCCAAAATCTCATGCAAGTATTTCCATGCACCTTTCCTGTACGACAATTGAAATGAAGCCAGACACGTTTATGAGGCACGATTAAAATGTAGGAGCTGTAAATAATTGATTGCAGCCACAAGGGAATAATCAATCAATATTCTAGCATTTGTTTTACAGAAATTCTTTTTGTCAGAGTCAGATTAAGTCATCAGAGCACAGCATCACCTGGTGAATGGTTTTATGAATCAACAACTTCATTTTGTCTTGCATGTCTTCATTACATGCAAATAATGCTGACTGCAGTGTTAAAATATGAGTGACTCCTATTGTGGTGAAACATCGCTTTTTTTGCTTCATAGATTTTGTCGAATAATGAAGTGCAACGTAAGATTTACTTACACAAACATTAATAGATTGCTTTGAACACCATGAAGTTTTTAGATGGATCTACGCAATAATGTTAATTGCCTTTTACAGTAAACATGCAACGTAAAACGCAAATACCGCGCGCATGACGTATGTTGTATTTTCCTAAATAATATAAAGCTTCTAATATCGCTAGAGTAACTTTATTCAAGAGAATAAAAATAGCAGTCTTACAACTGCGCTATAAACTATTGGTAAGTTCAAGCGGATCATCGACCACTTCTCGAGCAGTGATGGACCTACTGTAAATGTACAGTCACGTACATCTTCAGTGACAATTCAACAGGGCAACCATCCCTCTGATTACAGCGTTCCACCACTATTTCTTTCATTGTAAATGAAGATTCGCAAATATCTGGTGCTTTTTTTGGATTTTGTTATTTTTTTCAATTTTACTAGCTGGAAACATTTTTAAAGGTAGTTTTGCTAAATCAAAATCTGAACGTTGACTTTGCATAGCGTATATAGGCCTACATGCACTTGACTTTACAGCTTAGATCATTCCACTGACCACACGCATAAAATGAGACGAAACAAGGACCAAAACTGGAGCCTTCGACAATCCAATCTATATGTACTCATTTTTGACATCAGTGAGATTCGAGGCTACCCAATTACAAATCCAGTTGGCTCTCAATTTTTCTAGGTATCAAGTGATTTGCTTTAGTCAAGAAAAGAATAGTCAAATGAATTCCATTTGCATTTTCCTCTCGTAAAAATTGATGCGCTTTAAGACTGACAAGAGCACTTGCCGTGGATAATAATAGAACTCATCCACATTATGAGGTATATTTCTGCAATACGTTGATTTTAAAAATCACTAAAAATATGGTGCTCCAACCTGACATTAAAAAGTTGTTAAAATTTCTGAAATTAGATGATTGCTCAAATGATGCTTCAAGGAGCCACGCGTTGAGAAATCCATATGCCATCATTCCTACTTCCATGACATTTCAGTTGACTACAGTGTAGAAATATAGGAAAGACGGCATTTCTTTGTCCAAACGAAGACCATGTTAGAAAAAAACTTGACAATAGACAATAATAACCTGCTCATATTTCAAAACCATTGTTAAGCTAGCTTTGAAATCTAAATGCAAATTTTAAGGCTATTGTCAAAAAAGTCGGAGAAGTAAGGTCGTATAAGCAAGGTTTTTATTTTTCTATATACACGCACATGTAGAAGTGCTGGATTTGTTGTATATTTATCAAGATATTAAGTGACTTCATTTATTTTTTTTCTTATAGGGCCTAGTTGATGAGTTCGACTCAAATTTTTCCCTATCAAGCACCTAGATGCTTCATGGAATTACTAATTTCTTCAATAATAGCTGAAATTCAGTAAAAATCAAATGAGGTTACTGAAATCACTCCAATCACAGAGATGGACTCGTTTGTGTCTTTCTGTGACTCCAAACAACAATGGGATTTCATATACTTATGAATAAGTCTGAATCGGACTATCTCTAAATAGAAAGATTGCCTGTAGGTTATACCTAACATCATTTTATTGTTTTGACGATTGATTGTCATGCATCTCAAACAAGTCGATCTTGTTTCTAAATATGGGGTCGTTCTTTTTGCTTACAATGAGAAATTGTGTAAGCTAAGATTGTGGAGGCTATAAAGGAATAATGATAAACAAATAATATATTTTCATTAACAATTGTCGTTAGTTGGGCTACAAGGAAATCCTAGGGAAGAAATGATCGCATGTTACAGTCATGTGAAACACGGCAATGCATAAGTGCAATGAAATTCAGAACGCTTTAATGACCGACAGAGAGTTCCCATTTGCGTATTCTTGTGGTGAGAGAAAGTGTCAATCAAAGTGGTGTAGGTAATGAAAACTCTTCAATACTTTGAAAGGGTCAAACATTGATTTAATAATATTGAAAACATGCTACCGATCGTTTCATATTCTGAACATCATAGCATACCAGTTTCAAATGTATAAAACCGCAACACAAATTATGATTTCACTGGACGATGATCTTGCGTTACTGTGAATTATAGATGTTGCAATTTACTTTATAATGTCGACGAAAGCGATAGTTTGCGGAGAGCCTCCGGTCATATGTCAGGATATTGTTGATGTAAGATATGGAATATAGAACTTATGCCTGATGAAAACATCTCTATTGCCAGTGATCCTTTACATTCATCAGTTATATTAAAACATTTGAGTTTAATGATATCATAGTGTTATGTAGATGTGGAATACAGCAAAAACA
Source organism: Prostheceraeus crozeri (assembly GCA_907163375.1). NCBI lineage: Eukaryota > Metazoa > Platyhelminthes > Polycladida > Euryleptidae > Prostheceraeus > Prostheceraeus crozeri. The sequence goes on from CAJQUW010014527.1 coordinate 111,041, forward strand.
AGCACAATCGAAAGAAATTTTTGCATCTTAACCCGATCCACAACATGACTGAATTGCTCCCTTCCTGTTTAAGCTGTGGATCCTTCACAGATGGACTGTATAACCTGCTTTCAAGACCCTATTTCAAAATTTTGCCAATAAACGTTGGATTTAGGGCCTGATCGATCATTATAGTCCACCAAATAGAGCAAGCTTCTGCAGGGAGCGAGACCAAAAATGAGCCCTTCACATGATAATATCTATGCCTATTGCGAATCTGCGCGTCTGCCGATTTCTACCTGGTTTCTCTGCTTGTCAGACAGGATCAAAGAAAAACACATGTTAATCCAATGGGATGCAGATTGCAGACTGGCAAAGATGAAATTTTCTACATTGTATGTTTTCTCAGATTAAGCGAAGGTACTAAGCCCGAAGTCATGATTGTCGAAGAAGAATGTCTTCTGGTCATTTCCTATCATGTTCATTCAGCCCTGTCTATGAAGGCAAACACACTCAGATTTGGCAAGCCAGAGGTCGGCAAACACAAGCATTTTGAGCAATTCAATCCACATTCTCGCATTCATTACCGATCAGAAACGTGATAATAAAGCATGCACATAATAGTAAATGACCTGAAGATATTCCATGTCAAAAAGTATGTCTTTGGGCTAAGTATTTTTCGCTTAATCATAGAAAACATGGAAAATTTCTTATTTTCCAAACCATCAGTGTGTTTCCCATTTTATTAACATGTGGTTTTCATTGATCGTGTCTGACAAGCAGAGAATCCAGGTAGAACTCGACAGACGCGCAGATTCGAAGTAGGCATTATATCATTCTGTGAAGGTCACATTTGCGGACTCGTTCTCTGCAGAAACTTGCTCTGGCTGCCGAACTGTTAGTGTATAGATGAATCATAGAAATTCGAGAAGAAAACATGACAGAAATTCAAAATGTGAGATAAGCGACTTGTTGAAGGTAATATTCAATGATCAAAATGTGGGTCATAACCCCGAGTGTCAAAATCATGCTACAATACTTTATTTGTGAATGTGCTTGAATATGTGATCCAAGTGATAAGTTTCATGTAATGCATTCAAAGCACAGTGGGAACCGCGCCAGATTATTACGTTTTAGTAGCCATTTAGTTGCAGTTGCAAATGTTAGAGTAATCAATCATCCTATTTGAATATTTACTTAAGACACTAGCCAATTCAGAATGCGGTATCTGAGTATTCATAAGCTCAAGTATACAATCAACAACTAGCTGCAATTTTTGATGAATGCAGCGCGGATTCATGCATTCGCAAATACGCGTAATCATACCAGGTAATTCGAATTACGGAAAGGCGTGCTCGCTTCTCTATCAGTAGTTATACCTGTAAAGGAAATTGTCATGTCTTCAATTTGTAACCCATCCTGTTGATGCTGTGAGGAATGAATAGCGAAAATAATGACTTAAGGCCCGGTCCAGAGGTAAGAGGGTCTTAGGATCCCGTCGGATGCTCTACCGTTCGGATTTGAGACGCTAAAGTCGACTTGTATGGTTGAACAGCTGATTTTATTTACATTCCTTCATGGACAACTGCAACTAATTTAGATTTAAAGAGGAAAACACGTTGCTTCAGACAGAGCAGACAAACAAAAGTAAAGGTCAATTTAAGTCGCAGAAATTAACATAGATTCCATCACAAATAGAATGCTACTTCACATCTCGCAGAAATCGCTTTTCATGACTTGTGACGTGCTGCACATGCTGTCATTGATATAACTAATTTTATGGAGAAGATCAGGTGTGTTTGTGTGTGTGTATGTGTCAGATAAGCTCACCTTGACCATTAGTGTATAATGATATAATCGTTCTTCATAATGCAAGCCTATATACGTGTATATAACTAAAAGCTGAACGAATTAAGCTCAATTGCACATCAAAACAATATATAAGAAATCTGAAAATTAGGACGACATCAAAGAAAACCATCTTTGAACTCGGCCCGGCCTGCATTTGTTCAAAAAAGTATCGGTCCGGTCATAGCCCTGCCTGACCCTTTTAGGTCTGGTTCCCAATCTGATACAAAGTCTTTTTCAATAATTTCTTCACGTGTATGAAGTTAGTGGTGCCAATATACGTGCCACATTCAAAATCGGGAGTGCCGCTTACGAAAACAACAGCTGCACATTTGAGAATGCGTCAGCTTGTGCCACCACATAATTTTTAAAACTTATACAGAAGCTTGCGAGAAATCGTTAATTACACATTCCATGTTGTACGGATGTGAAGTTAGACGCACCAAATCACCAAAGAAATCCTGCATTGCATTCTATGAAATTTCAACCGCATGAAGTGAATGTAATGACACGTGTGAGGTATGCGCCACCCCCCTGTGGGAACGCATCTTGCTAATATCAACAGATTATCTGGCGAGGTAGCGATTTTGTGGATAATTTTTTTAAAGGTTCATTTTCGTGTAAAAACTATCTCCGCATGTGAAAATGGTCATCATTTATCCAAAAACATGTGTAAAATTAAGAAACGACAGGTGGCGAAAAAGTTGCTATAATTAATTAGTAGATATTTGTTTACTAATGCGAGCTGATTTTTCGCCAACCGGCGAAATCGTGGATATTGTAGCAACTAATTTGTGGTAAGTAGTAATGTTCGTATATTACCTTCACATGAAAATATATTGTATACTCAGTCTGATCTGATAAAAAGGGATCTTTTTTTAATTCACGAAGGCTTAAACTAAAAAAAGTATTTATCTTTCATAAATGTCGCAGTAAATACTATGATATTATTCAAATATTTGTCATTGTTGTAAATTATTGAATGTCAAGAGATGTTATGAAAATTGATATATGCGGATTCTCTATATACTTATCATTATGAAAGAATGATAGTCTGCACTTATTTCTTAGATAGATTGGCCATATGTGGGAGATAGTGAGGAGGTGAGGGAGAAAATAGAGCCTCGGCTGTACAGGCGGATTACTAAAGAAAATAAGAGCGAAAGTCAAAAGTAAAAGGTGACATATAGAGCGCGAATTGTCGCCGGCGAACTTCGCCAGCGAATATCCCGCAAATATGACTGAACTTTGGCATGATATTCTGCAGCTGACATTCGCCAGTTTTTCGCAAGATTCGTTCCCACAGGGCCGTTATTTCACCGAAATGCATTACAATAACTGCGAAATTCGATCAAATATGTTCAAAGTATTACGGATATAAAGTTCACAACAGTGCTTGCACCAGAACAGCTAAAAATATTTATCAATGCGATCCAAAAAGGATAGCACAAAGTTGATTATAAAACTGACTTAACAAGTGGTACGAATGGGTGCAGCTGCGGAGGTAAATCCGGATTTCTGCCTGAGGGGTGGCACAAGCTGGCACACTCACTGTACATGCATGTTGGCTTTTGTCAGTTTTTGATCGCATTGATGGATACTTTCAATTTCCTTTTTGCAAGTGCGGCTAATTAACTATATATTCGCACCACTTTGAACGTATTTGATCGAATTTCTAAGTTATTACTGTATAATGAATTTCGGTGAAATAATGAATGGCACGTGTCCTTATAATTGTCTATGCGGTTGACGTATCATTAATATGCAATGCAGGATTTCTTTGGCAATTTGGATCGGCTTACTTAACATCCGTACCACCTGGGATTTTCAATCGACGATTTCTCGTAAATGACCGCATAGTTTGCAAAAAATGTGGTGCATAGTGGTGGCACAATCTGACACACTCTCAAATTATGTGCAACTGTTGTTTTCGTGAGTGGCACACTCAATTTTGAATGTGGTGCGGATATTGGTACGGCTAACTTCACACGGACAATTTCTTCTTGGTTCGTAAAAGGAAAAGCCAGTCGCCAAGGTTCATTCGAGTCGTATTACGTATCTTTTATGGTTCAACTAAAACTCTATGAAATCTATACATAGTTTACATCGAATACGACAGTCACATCACAGTCTTCTCGGTAAGTCAACTTGTCAACATAAGAACTTTAACTAATTTGTTCACAACATGGAGACAGATTTATTCACAACGCATTTAAAACAGACAGGAAATTCGTCTCAGTATTCAGAATTTCTCGGATGACATGCAAAAGCAAAGATTCAGTCGCGGGATTTGATGAATCCACTATGCAATGTTGTGTGACATTGTCAGATGGCAAAGTGTTTATGATTTGTAGCCTTGTCTTGTACTTCACAGAAACTCGAAAATGGAAGACGACGAATGATTCAAACATTGCCATATTTAGCATGCGTAAAAAGAGCACGTATGTTATATTTACATCCCATTGGCGTCATCTCTTAAACAAGTAATCGTCACATGTTCAAGCCTGTCTAAATTGCAGATGCTGTTTTCCGCAGCGTGTGTTTCTTGTGGTCAGTCATATCTGAAATCTAAATACTGATAATACTACATTCCAGATGAATCAAACTTGCCTTCCTAATGCAAATCACAGTGCTAATATTTCGTTCAAATTAGGATGAAGCTTGGAATTCGAAAACATTGTAGGGACGAGTCTCTCTGAATTCGATGTTTGTTTGATCTCATCATTTCGCCTGTTGTTGATGTTCAGTTTGCAAATCTTGGCAGAATACAGTTTTCACTAAATCGATTTCAATTACGGAGAAAATCGCAATAATTTATTATTTTTAGAGTTCTATCCAAAAGTTACACCACAAATTACGACACAACTGATATCTAGCGATAAGAATATGCATGTGTTCATGTTGCCATTATTATCGATTCGTTCTGGCCAACAAAAAATTAGAAAAATTAATCAAATGAAAATATCGTTTAGTGACACGTTTGTTTCTGATGAAATACTTAATTTCGACAGCTACGCTATTTTGAATAGAATTTAATCATGAGCTGATTTCTGTGGCACCATTACAGACGTTCCAAACCACGCTAAAATGTGGTGCAGCTACTTATATGTCATTCTTTGATTTTCGTCATTTATTTTAATTTTGATTAGACTTTCTGTTACTGCGCCTTTTTCATGTCTGTTTCAGGCATTTCCAAACGGTTTCAGATCCTCACAACAAATGAGTTTCATATTTCTCCAAATGCTTTTCCAATATCCTCAAACTTGAGACGGAAATAATACCGTTTCAAAAATAAGTGCACAAAAAAGTTAAGCCATTTTCAAATGTAATTTTCGTGTTGAAATCTTAGTTAAATTTTAATAAACGATGAACTATATGAAATCTTATGTTCCACAATTTATTTTGACATATATTTTCCTTTCTGAAGTGCTCAGTTGTGGTCAGCAGGTCTTCCGAAAGAAAATTAAACGTTTTCTTTGATGCAGGATTTTAACATGAAGACGACAGAAATTTTTAATGAAAATTAGCAGATATTGTGAGCTTCATCGTGATGTAAAGATTTTGTGATTCGTTCAATATACTAAAAGACAAGAACAGAGTTGTAGCTCTTAAGAGAGCTGCCTTTAATTTCTAAAATTAAGCGTATTGGCTGCGCGTCGATGAGAAAGTGCAAAATTCAAGCAACCTATTGACAGCGCGACTTGTTGATATGTGCCTGCTTTTGGAAAGGGGTGGCCTAATTTTAAATTGGATGGCCTGGTGGAGATTCAATGCAACTTCCAGAATCACTTCACTAACTCAATCATCAAAGTTGATTCTGTAGACCTACCGTAATTGTTTTGGACGTCAAAATTAAGCCTTTCACCAAGGAAACCAATTGTAATGTGGAATTAGTGGTGTTAATTCATGACTTGCGCGGCACCACTGTATGCATGTTTCAAACCAATCTCTATCCACACCGGCGCATCACGATCCAAGGTAGGCCTATTACTTAAAACTGTATGAAAATATGAGTCGTGAACTTTCTAATGACTGTCCAAGCTCGTTCATGCTTGTCTTACTACAAATATTAATTCAAAATTTTAAATACCCTATTTTCCACATTCTTGGAAATTCTAAAATTTAGTCGAATTTCGGTAACGAATGCCCGAAAGGCTGTCAATTCACAATTGCGATGTCGAAATAGTTAAATGCAGCACTGAAAATGATAACTCAAAATTTTGTAGACTTATGAAATGTATAGATCTTCTTTCAAAGGTGACAATGTCAGCACATTTTTAAAAAATTATCTTACAATGCCTTCTAAGTCTCAAAATGAGATTATCCAAGCAAAGACGGTTTGAAGATGTGCAAAGTTTCGAAATGATTATAACAAAGGACATAATAGTAGGCTACAACCTAATTGTGCAAGCACATCTACGTCCTCACGCGTCAGAATTTTCGTTCAGAACCTTAATAAACCTATAAACCGCGCCGCGTTCGGTGTGAGTACCCCATAGGTTTGTTAAGATTCTGAACGCGTGAGGACGTCCATGTCCGATGTGAATAAACCTTAAAATATCTCTTTCGCGACCAAAGTGAAATTCATTACATAGTCCGAAGTCACCATGACGTTATCTGCACACACAATTGAAATATGTTCTATTGATGTCTTCCAAATCGTGGTGACTTTGAGCAGCTCATGTATGACGTGCTCTGCACGAATTGGTCGCGAAAGGGATAATGAATAAGGTACTGTGGGACACACACAACGCCCACCTAGCAGATTAGGTGGTGCATATTGCTTGCAAAAGCTTGCACTACAGTTTGTCGAATTAAAGATTATGGGAGCCTAACCAAGACTCAGACCTATTACCTGAATTCGCATCATTTCAGTGTCAATCGGTCAAATTCAAGCATTTTTAGCGTTAAGTTTGAACTACGCTAAGATAAATAGTCAAGGAAGCGCATAAGTCACTTCAGAGCTTAGAACGGGTCACCATCATCGTAACCCGGGTGACTTGTTTTCAGCTGTAAGTCACGTGACCTTGTTTCGGAAGCATTATAGCAAAAAAATGTGGCAGATGCCGAGCAGCTCCCCTCTCCCGTTTTGGATAGGATCAAAGTCCATTTCTGAATTCCAGGTCAATCCGAGTGGTGTGGCATCAAAGCAGGTGCAGGTTGGAGATCTAATCCTCAAGATCAACAACAACTTCACCGAGGGCCGATCAAATGCAGATGTACTGCAGATGATCAAGAACGCTGGCAATGTGCTGCAGCTTCTCATTGACAGGTAAACTCTTTGCTTAATGACTCTAGTGCCATGCGTATACTGCAATCAATCCAAGTCTTCATTACTAGAATGTTGTTTGTTTAATATGAAATATTGGATAGCATCAGTAAACATTTATTTCAAACTGATAGAAATTTTCGATATAAATCATGTTACAATGTATGTACATGTACGAGAATAAATAAGCATTAGGCCTACATGTACATTCACAAATGAAAATGTATGGTTAGTCGTAACCACGTCTTCAAATACATCCATCCACATTACTATGTAAATTTATGATTTAAGATGAAGGAATAGTCATGCACGTGAAAAAGATGAGTAACTTAGGAAACATGATTTGTTAATGAGGTCGTAAACACTGTGAAAGCATTATGTCTTCGTTAGGAATCTGCATGGTGATAATTAAGCATCTATGCCTGACAGAAAAGTACGGTAATAATGTTTAAATATACTACTTATAGCTCTGGAACAGTAGTGAAATTCCCTCACTTTTATTGAAGGTTTTCGCTAGCAAGAACAGTGACTTCAATAACGCGACATGAGGGTAAAGTTAGGCATCATAAAGTGATTTAGGCCCCTAATACAATTAATATTCATTCGTCTCTAGCTCTGTTGCTTACATGGATCCATAGGCGTGCAGAGACTTTTGAAAGGGGGAGGGGCAAGTGCATCAAAAACAGACCCGCAGATATACGGGAAAACCTGGAGGTTAGTACATAGTCCGGGAGCTAGCGTGAAGTTGTGCAGGGAACGAGGTAGTACATAAAACTTTCACATAGCATAGTGCACCACTAACCTACTGCAAAACTTCGCGTCTGCCGGATCAGATCATTTGCTTTTCAGAAATAGAGAGGATAACACAATCCTATGTATTTCCAGTGGTAAAATTGTGACATTTAAGGTGTTGACTCCATTTTTTCGAATTTTTGCTCATAAAAGTTACACAAATTGATATTTTGTTGAACTGGTTATTATAGAAATCATCCACAGATCATGATCTTTCAAATGAGTTATCATTCAGTGACAGAGGATGAAGTAAAGTGTACAAACAGACACTTTTCGTTGGTGTAACTGCAAATTTTAACATAGAAATTTCAGGAAAATTTTTGATATACTTTGACGAAAAGCGTCTGTTTGTACACTTTACTTCATCCTCTGTCACTGAATGATAACTCATTTGAAAAATCATGATCTGTGGATGATTTCTATAATAACCAGTTCAACAAAATATCAATTTGTGTAACTTTTATGAGCAAAAATTCGAAAAAATGGAGTCAACACCTTAAGTGTCACAATTTTACCACTGGAAATACATAGGATTGTGTTATCCTCTCTATTTCTGAAAAGCAAATGATCTGATCCGGCAGACGCGAAGTTTTGCAGTAGGTTAGTGGTGCACTATGCTATGTGAAAGTTTTATGTACTACCTCGTTCCCTGCACAACTTCACGCTAGCTCCCGGACTAACACCAGAGATGATTCTCTCGCCCCCCTCAATTAAAATAGTCAACATTGACAAACATGAACAACACCTCAATAGCACGCCATAGGTTCAAAGTGGGCCTTTGTGGTCTCTAAAATTGTGTAAAAATCGCAATTTTAGTTAGACCCTATCTTTGTGTAATTGTTGCATTTACTGAATGACACTTCGAAGCAAATTTTATTAGATAGGCCTCCCGAGTAGGTAGCGTAAATATTAAATTTACCATGTCAAGCTAAACGCTAGAATTTTAAAATTCAAAAGAATTGGCTCATCATTACTATGAGTACCATGAGTAATTTAATTGCATGGAATAATCTGTTTACAGAATCACACAATTCCAACAATTTGCACGCACATCAATGTGAGTTGATGATGTCTCTGTAGCAGTAGCTATCCTGATTCTGATATCTTTTTTGCATACTAATTGCATACTACTTTGTGAACTAAGTGCGTCCACAAGTCAAAAGTCAAAAATTGCTTTTGTATTTTGGTGTCATATAAGAGCTTGCTCTAATTTTGTAGTCTGCACGTGACACATGCGTAAAGGGTGTTAGACAACAGAACACAAAAACCGCTAAATTTATTTATAGTCCTAACGACATGTATTACGCAGGCACCGCTTCCATTTTCTACTTTCAGACCTAAAAAGTATGCCTATAGCCAGCTGACTGCCGCATATATTACATTGAATTGAAATTCACAGGTTGAATTTACATGTACGATTAATCTATTACTGGTGTCGAATAATTACAGTTAATAGCTATTCCTTATTTTCTATTGCAGTTTAAATAGAAGTTTATTTAGAAAGACTTTTTTGCTTGGTTCTTGCATTTAGAGAAAGTCTGAGTTAATTGCTGGATGGACTTTGTCAAGTATCAGATGACATCATATCACATTCTTTAATTAAATTTAAGGCAGGAATTTAATAAATCTAGTACATGGTCAAGTTTGCTTATCACGACTTATCACCATGAATGCGCATAATTGTTGGGGATGGATGACTGAAGATGTCAATGGAAAAAATAGAGCAAATTACAGAAAGTAGGTTCTGAAATTACAGTATATAAGAAACAGTAGCTTGCCTAAGATCGAAGCATAAAAAATTAATTAATTAACTTCGAACGGACATGAAAATCCGGAATCAGTCAGCAAAATATCACTACGTAGTCGAGTGGGAAGCCATGACTCCTACTCGCTTTCCTTGGCTTCGATCATTTACGAATTATAATCTGTAAAGTGAAAGATATCTGTCTAGACTAGTGCCTCGGTTAGTTTCACAGCATAATCACTAACATAACCATTGTATGCTAGGCTGAGGGTTTTGCGAACCAGCAGGAAAATGTGGCTGCAAATCAGCGGAATAGTTTCTTTGCAGGGTGATGCTCAAAAGAATACTCGTAGACCTCAAACAATAGCTGTGTAAAACACAACACAAAACAATCTTGAATAATATCCATAAATTCTCATTATCAGAATACAACAATTTTCTCTTCTATGAAAATATAGTAAAACGTAATCCGAAGCTCCTGAGAATAATTTAATAACTTGCTGCTCTACATTTCGCCAACCGACCTTCTTAAGAGACATTGTATGCAAGTGATTGACGAAATATAAAGAACATAGAATTAGACAGATCTTCTCTCCTTCTGTTGACTATAGAGAAAGCATTGGAACTTGCAACGCTAATGAAATGGCACAATTTGCTGACATAATATCATAGCGATCGAACTGTGAACGGTGACAGGTCGGAACGCTTCTTCTTATGAATGTAAAGGCTTCTCAATGCATGAAAATGACTAAGGCTATTTCTCATAAAGGAATTTAAATTACAAACACATAAGGCAATGAAACTTTGAATGAAAACAATGAGTAATTATACTCGAACATTTGCATTATATACATGTATATCATACCATAAAAGCTAGGCTAGCGCAATATAGTAATATAGTCAATATAGCTATAAGTAAGGATTCAATGAGATAGTATATTTTTATGTTTAGTAATGCTAAAGTATGAAAAAATATTTTCCCTGAGTGAAATTTTCATTACGTAAATTTCAGCAACTGTTCAACTTTGATCTTGATATATTTCATATCGAGGTTGAGGTCAGGGAAAAGTTATCGAGGAAGCGACGTCGAGGTCAAAACTCGGCCATCAAGTACACCAAATTGTGCGAAGTTTCATTGACTGCTGACAACGATGTCGTAGACAATGTCAAGTTCTACAGAGAAGTTTAGTGAACGCTTTTCCGTGCGCCTGCTATCTTTATAATGATCGGAATATTGAGAAAACCTTTGTGCAGTGATTTGCATTCTTCGAATCTGAAGGAATCATGGCGATCGGAGGTTTTTGAAGAAATTCACAGCAATCCGCAAGCGATGAATAGCCATTTTCCCTATATCTGTAGGGCATTAGGAATTTCTTTTGCCTACTTAGAAAGTTCCTGCATGGGCCATCGTTTTGAATCAGTTTGCACTTCTAGTTAAATGATGTGCTTAAACAATCTAATTCTATGAAAGTAGTTGAATTATTCTCAGAAGCTTTGGCTTATTTTTTTACATATCATAATCTTGAATAACTGCTTGAATTTTTGCTTGATACGAACATCAAGAAAGCGATTTAAGTTGGCAATTGATAGGATGATATGTGTGATATATCTAAAGCCATGATCGCAAGTAATGAGTGATGTTCACAGACATCCATATCTCTGAATAGCTTTGCAACAATAAGTGAATATTACTAATCAATTGCTTCATTCTTTGCTATTTCAGAGGGGCGACAAATTCCTTGTGGTCCTCTACTACGAGTGGAACCGATTCCGTCACATCTCCCACTGTAAGCATCTATATTGCGTAATTACTTATCAAAAAATGAATAAATGAATTAGTTGAGCATCCATAACAGTACATCGTGAATATCCGTTGAAGCTATCGGCCAAAATTGGTTTCACTGACTTTTTACAGTCTAGACAGAAAATATCTGTAAAAACAGACATTGTTTATCGGATACTGTGAAGTTTAACGGCAATTTTAGCAGTTTTTAACGGTGAGCAGTTCACAGCATAAGTTTTGAACTGGAGATTCAAACTAAGGTGAAAATTAAGAATTACAATTTTCATTTTTAGATGAGAGCCTGATGCAGTTTTCCAGGTAGCATAGCAGAAATAGGTAGCATTTGGCTCAATAACGTTAAAACAAGAGTACATGACAATTAAAGAATCTGCTTTTCAACCAAGAACCATCATTCTTTAAATGAAAATTTAGCGGACCCGAATCTTTCGTCCTGACCAGTACAGGAAAAATCCCTGTCCGGCCCGCCATTTCGGACCACTCCACAGGCTATGATTACTGTTTCGATAGTTAAGATGCACTTTTAATGCATATCTTAATTTTTTTCTCTAAATCGGGAAGAAATGAAGTTGAAGTAAAAATGTTCATCGACGAATTATGTTAAGCAATATTTCACGCACAGCCTGTGCGCATCATCAAATGCGTTTATTATTTAGGTGTACGTCATCCAATTTTTGAGTTGAATTTTATCTTTACCATAAGGCAATAATAGTCTGCAAAATATAAGCCTACTATTGGACTATAAATTGCCACTCAATCAGCATAGCAAACTTCAAAGTAAGATCGGTTCTACCTGTTTCAAACTGCTAGAATATAACACTTAAAACACATATAGTCAATATGATCGATATCTTTTTCTGAATCATGTTATCAGCTCCTATGCCACTGTGAATCGTGTGTTATGTTTTTGTATTTATTAGAACACGAGAAACACCAAAAATCAATCATGATATTTAAAAGGTTGTTTCGTTTCTAGTTATGTTTCGTGCTACATGTATTTTAGATAACGCGAGCGACTGCTTTTGATTGGCGTGATTTTTGCGGAGCACAACTTGGATGTGTTCATTAATCACATTATTCTCAACAGTTAGCATCAAAATATTCTTCGTTTTCAAAACAAGATTCAGTGACCAGTACGAGCCCGTTTCTGCTCTAGAATATCAGACCCTGAGGTTACTCGGCATGCTTACAAGTCAAAGTGAACGATATTTAACTAGTTATAAGATAGTGCATTTCCATATAATAGTACATGATGTGAATTAGATGTAAACAAAGTAATTGGAAATACATCAACAGCCGCAAATGATGCAACAATTTTTGATGTTGATCAAACTTCTTTTACAGGAAGCAAACAGACAGTTCTTTCCAACGTCACTGCGAAATAATAATGACCCAGATCCGAAACCATTCTCCTACACCAGCGGCGCTCCTAATCAATTGGCAGAAGAGTTGAAGTTTCGTCACGACGCCATGCGCAAGGAGAGACAGTAAGTTGAAATGTAATTCTTGAGTGCTAAGAAATCTATCAGCTTATCTTTTGCACGTTGAATATTTTAGCAATTAATTTCATTAACGGCCCAATTTAGGGAAAATATTCATTAGGGATATTCATTTAGGGAAAAAATCATTCAATTATTTTCATTCGATATAGCAGCTCACTACTCACAAGTCATCACTTCTTGGTGAATTGCCTCCCACGAAAGATGAGTGATCGTACTGGAAACCCAACTTGAAAGTACGGCCTCGGGTTGGGTTGGATTCCGCTTTTTTCACAAACCCGAGAAAACCCACACATTTTTTCACATTCACTTCTAGATTTTTCGTTGTCATTCTTTATCGAAACTGTTTGTATTTAATAATTTAATTTCAAAAATATCAAAATATTACGTGTAGTTCAATTTGAATTACCGACGACTGAGATCTTTCTGGGGTTGGCAATGGCAGCAGCTTCAAGAGATGTTTGGAACAGTGAATGGTTAGATCTTTAGAAGTGGTTAGATCTCTAGGCCAGTTGGTTCAATAATCCATGCCCTTTCACCTTCCAGCACTCTTTACATAGAATCATAGGATACATAAAATCTCACATACCAGTGTTAAAAAGGAGTAAGCATTGTATCTAATTCTCGATGCCACTGCTAAATGTCAGCCATAAAATGCAGTCAGTGTCAATTATGGTAGGCCTATATACTGATCAATACCACGGTTATAGAGACACTATGGTTTTGCATTTGTTTACTTTCCTGATGTGAATCTCTTATCTCATAAAATGGGTCATGCCTACTTAATTCAATGTCAAAATGGAATTTAAATAACATTTCACTATTATGATGAAGCTACATGTATGTGAACATATCTCTACAGCACAGTTAATACAACAGAAAATTGACAATTATCTAATGACCACAATCGTTAATGTGGTGTGCGTGTTTATTATTTCATATAAGTTCATAATAGTTTCATTGGATGCATATTTGAAATTTTTCTCATATTTTTGCGATTTTGTCATAAAGAGGAGAGTAAAACTAAATCTGGCTGATGGTCCTTCCTGAAGACTACATACGGTGTTTAAATAGATCGATTTGAACCTGGGATGAAGCTTTTATGCAGCTCTAAAATTACCCGAATTCCTGTAATACGACAAATTTTAGGTCACATGAGTATCGTCATAATATCATTAATGGTCTTCGGATCTAATCGGGTCGGTTCTGGCATTTTCTTATCGGGTTCATGTAAGATTTCTGGACCCAACCCGACCTTGGGTTGCTTTTCAAAATTCATGAAACCCGACCCGCCGACCTCCCACAATCAAATGAATCGATGTATCCATCTTCTTCACATTGCAGTCAGATGATAAATTGCAATTGTTGCGCTCAACTCCCGCCCGGATTCATGATTACAATTTTTAGCTGCTCCCAGTTCGTCTTGTCCGCTATAGCTACATATTTCAGGTCAGGATAGTTAATTCAGATTGTACCAAACCACCTGGCAATCGATTACTAATCAATATAGCTTATCTGTGACTCACAATTCCTAGCATGGACCCTGCTTTGCCTCGGTTCTAAACGAAAACTTTAAAAGGAGGTGAATGCTTTTTTCTCTTAGGGATGCTATCTGCCCGGTAAGAATTAGATCAACTTCCTAACTTGCTTTGGGTTCCATGTCGGTGTTGGAAAAGTAAACCTGCTTACTCGGTGAAAATACGCAACCTTTACAGACTTATAAATAAAATTTACGAGTATACACGTAAGTAAGTGAATTAGAATTGCTACCAGTTCTCACGGCTTGCGCTATTTGCCATGGGAGTTGGCAATTCTAGTTTAGAGTTGGCCCGTGTAGAAAGATACCTTAACCTTAATAATACTTGTTGGTCTGACAGAATGCGAGTGTTGTATCTTCTTCTTACATGTATGCATAGCGAGACCTTTCAAGTAACTTACAAAGTCCGCGCTCCAAGCCACAGACACAAGCGCATGAGAGTCACTTGATCAGTCCTAGCACGGGAGTTGGGTCAAATCGAAGCTTTATGACATATTTTCAAGCCGATATCACTTATGCAGTAAACGACCTCGCAAAAAATAGATGTTGATTGATGATGATTATCGAAATCTTTAGGATTGCAACATATAGGTTTATAGTACCTAGTTGAGAAAACTGAAAAAAGATAGTTTAGAAGAATAATGCAAAACGTATGGCATTGGTACGGGGCACGTAGTGCATCGCCCTCTATCACCGGAAACAGGTCTTCGCTGAAACCTCAGATCCAGCCAGACGAATCAACGCCTGAGAGTGCAACCATCAATGTGATCAATGGAAAAAAACCTTATCAATCAAGTGATCCCTTAACTTTGCTTCGCATTGGTTTAACTTCCTTCCTATTTTGGTTACTCAACTGTCTGTAACCACATTAATTATAGTCATTATTGCATCGTAAAAGAAAACATATTAACCTTTTTGTAATGAATGTATACCGGTAGGAATCCGTGCTGATAGCTGAAGACTTTTCTTACGATCGAATTTATTCAGATTGATTTGCATTAGTAACATACATGTTCTCCAATATCCGTATGTCTACGTTGCTATGTACATGTTATGTCAGCATGATGTTGATTTAAAGGAATGCAAAATGCGTGTTATATGAGGCTTAAGGTGGCAATCGCTCTGCCCAAGGTAAGATGATTGCGAAGCTGGCGGCGCCATGCATAAATGAAGATTGTGCCCTCTACTTCAGACCAAACAATGGAAGAGCAGAATCTTGGTCCCTCTTTTTATCAGAGCGAACGCCAGAGAAAATCATGGGAGATGAAGAACTTTTCACATCACAGTTATGTTATGCAGAGGATTATAGGTGTTGGGTCGACTGCTTGCATCAGAACTATCCCTTGAGAGATTTACGACAGATGATCGCCTCTTTCGCAGCGAAGTTACCAAAGAATTCCAAAAGCATCGTGTTATTTTAGATAATTGGATAGCCACCAAATTTTGATTGCAAAAACCGTTCGATGCCATAAGTCACCCGCTGTACGACACCAGTGAGCTGAGGATCCATAAATAAGCCAATACCTGCATGTATATCATGTATATCATTTCGCCCCACGAATAAGTACAAGTCGATGCTGTGAACCTTCTGAGATATCATCTTTCCTTATAGATAGGGGTAATTTAGGAGGAGCATAAATACATAAGAAAAACCCGACACTCGATTGCCATTCATCCTCATTGCCCTTCGCTGTCCAGTTCTACTTCAACACTGTTAAATTTATGTTAACGACTATCCCTAATATACGAAATAGCTCCATAGTTCTGTCACATTTTTGACTTATCTGTACAATATGTAGTTATTATACAATCTTTATTCTGTGCAATATTTCTCCGTAGACAGAATTTGGCAGATACAGCCGCTTCACGTGCACGCATGTCAGAGCGTACAGATTCGCCAAGTGTCTATCAACAACGTCAAATGGGAAATAAAATCGCGATGGCCAACCTTCCGAGATTCACAATGGATGACCCGAAAGATTTTACTCAGTCCGATGTTTATCGTCTACTAGACATGGAAGCTCGAAGTCCTAGTGTGACCAAGTAAGTTAATGATTTGAATATCTAACAATTATCCTTCTCATCATTGTCGCCTTTTCAGCGAACTAAATGAAATCTCCTCGTCTACTCACAGTCGTCCAACGCTATCTTCACAGTCGAGCCTATCAGATTCCAGACGTGAGTCACTGTTTGAAGTAATGTTAACTGAATGTTCAAATAGAAATGTGAGACGAAATCCGGTGTCAATTTGGAAGAGATTCCGATTCCGAAGGTTGCTCCTATGTAGAGACATGAACGCCAATCATAGATGCGTGTGTGAATAGCGGAGGTTCCACTTTCATCTTTAAATTTGAATTTCTCAAGCACGACTACGAATTTGTGGCATCTGTGCTCATATTCATGATCAGGCGGCTGAAATTGATGAAGTTGAAGGTGCTTCCAATAGAGTCAAGCCGTAATAAAAAATGGTTGCGTTGGGTAGTTCCGCTAACTTAACAACTTTTTTCTGGAAGGACGACTGCGAATTTGTGGAATCTGATCCCAGATTCATGTTCAGGAGGCTGAAATTGCTTCGAATAGAATCTCACTTTAATAAATAATGGTCGCGCTGGGTGGTTCCGGCTACTCCACACATTGAGAATTCACATTAGATTGACAGTTTAGATAAATGCGAGTGGCTGACATATAAAGTCAGCGTTAATTGGGATTTCATGACTAATGAGTCAAAAGAAACAGGTTTATTATTTGCATTGGTTTTCATTTCAAAGCTCAATTTTTTAGAAGTAACAGCGAAGTTCAAAGATTGATATTATGCTAGTTTAAATAGTACAATAAGATTTATTTGATAGAATTTCATGAATTACGTAACATCCAAAGTATAACAGCCTCAGTATAATAATTCTACTGATGAATGACACACGTGCAGGACAGTCAAACTGAATTAAGATCTCCGATTCATTATTTGACTAATAATTCCTGAGCTCTTTTGTCGCACAACTTTTAGGCAAGAGTCAGTGGTCTTTTGAGAACAATAAAAACAGTAGCGATATTGGCAACACAGATTGTGAATCCAACTACATTCAAATATCGAAAATTCATATTTCTGTACATGTACACCTAACATCTATGTTCTATTCTCAGGTAGCAATAATTTCTACATTAAAATTATGTTCTTGACATCAGCAATCCAGTAACCAACGATAATTCCCTGATGAGTGAAGTGATGAATGAAGATCTGAACGGAATACGATGGAATTATAATGTCCGAAAACTGGGTGACAGCTTCAATAAGGACATAATTTAGTGTTCACTCACACCCATCATTTGCCAATGATTCTGAAATAACATCAAACATTGATTTACGCATAATATAGACAACGTCATGTTCTTGGAATTTCGCATTCATGTACATAAGTGAACATTCTCTTCCAGCCTCGAAAATGATACGTTTACTGTTGCAAACTATTTTGAATATAAGGATAAGGCAGCAGAATGAACGTTTGACTTCGAATTCTCCCTTTTCGCATGAATTGTTGGATCGGATAGAAATGAAATGATGAACACAATCTGCAAAGAGTAGATCTTACAGTGATGATGAAAATTGAGCTCTCAACTCAATCATGAAATGTAATCCGATCATTCATTTCTGATTATGATATTGCCGATTCTCTGGTTGATAACATATTTACATAAACTACCACTTTGATTAAATTTTCATATTTTCTTGAAGAAAATGACCGCTATGTGCAGGATCTAAAAATCATGCTGTTGGTGGAAATTGCTGCAGTTTTTTTTCAACTCGTTGCTTGACAAACAAATAAATAACGTGAAACGTATGTAACGTATAAAACCATTCTACGGGCTAGCACCTCGCCAGCATATTTTCGACCGGGGAAATCTTTTCCTGCATAGGCCACAGTGCGCGCTCAACTAGGTGTCAAGTCACTTCGACCCCCTGACATTTCGACCCCATAAATTAAGTCTTCTTAATTGACCCCATATAATGGGGTCATCAAATCCACGCTTCTGCATAGTGCGTAATTGGCTACAGATATAGATAAATTGATGTGCTCTGTTCAATTTCCTGCCTATTAGCTGGCTGTTACAAGCTCCATCTGTCTGTTTCATCGATTTTAACATCTATCAAAAGATTTTAAATTCTGCGTGTTGTGGGTTATTTTTCCTAATGGATATTTCGACTGTAATTTGCATTCATTAGTTAAAGCATGGCTCGTAGGGGTCTATTCTGCCTATCTGAAGTGGATTCACTCAGTGATAATCAATGTATGGGTTATAATTAATTTATGGGAGTCGAAATGTCAGGGGTCGAAGTGACTAGTAACCCTCAACTACATGTTGTACCATATAAGCGAAAAAACTGTTAAATAGTGTGGGAGAGGAGCTAATTCATCGCGGAGAATCTTTCTATGATATTGGAACAGAATGTTTGTGAGAAATGTGCGGACATCCATATTTGCTGATGCTCTGTATTGGATAACAGAAGAAATAAAATGACCACTAGTAACATCTATAGAAGACAATAGAATAATAATGTCTCATTTTATCATGCTCCTTATTTCACCACAGCTGATTATTCTGTCAAGTTCGACGATCATGTGACGATGTATGGAGGGCCGGAGGACGATGATGATCAGCAGTTTGGGGATGTTGCCTGCTATAATCAAAAATCAATTCGATATCTTGGGAAAAGTAACCCATCAAAAAGCTTTCGCATGCTTCAGAGTCTTATCGGTGACGATGATGACACTGGTAAGCTTCACCATTTATAATAAATGGCTTTTAGTCTGATTCATCCATTTCTTATATTTCAGTCCCAATGCTGGCGCCGAGGCCTGAAGTTGCCAAGCCAAATATGAGGTCAGTAAAAAGCCGCGCTGCTCAAAGGAAGATCGCTGCTTCCTCAACAGATGACAGTCAGACCCGAACTGTGAGAACTCCCACTTCCCCAACAGGTATGGTTATGGGCATAATTTTGATCATGCTTGTATCATTTTCGGCGTGATGACCGATTCCTTTTTGCTGGTATCCCTATTCGTAATTAGTTTGCATTCGATTGTCCACTGAGGACTATTGAAGTCAACCAGTGCATTTTAGCTGTCGCATGCTTAGTAATATTTAGTTGTAATTAAATGATATGTGCCAGCCAATTCAGATATACAAGTACTTGGCTCTCCATTTCTTCCTTCTAGAGCCAAAGCATCTCTCTTACTAATAAATGATGGTTTCAAAAACCTTTTTTCTAGATGCCATTGACAATGCAACTATTCACTTGATCCAAACGGAAACTTTATTTCTTATGGAATAACAAAATCAATATTTCCTTTAGAAATATAAGGCATTAAGTAATTGTGTCAAAATTTTTAGAATATCTGCGACATCGTTATACGAAAATTTAGTGACAATAATATCCATCTTAACACTAACGAAATACATTTGCAAAAGCTGGTAATATCTAATCAAACCCAAACTTATTATTTTGCGTAAGAAAGCCAAATCTTGAATCTCATGTCATAATTTGACAAAATATGAAACATGAGTTTCAATTGAAAATGCGTGGTGTAGAATATACCATGTTTCTTTTGAGCCATTGTCTTCATTAAATAAATAACATTTTCTGTTACATCGTAATCAGAAAAAACTTCGGTTATCTGTGACCACGCTTCCTCTCCAGCACAATACACCAGGAATGTGAAGTACAGCAACGTGACATGCACAATAAAAGAAGTTAGCATTAATTATTAAGAGTCAATAGAATCACAGATATGAAACATGTGCGTCTTGTCGGGACTATAAAATGAAATGTACATGTAAAACCAAGTTACTTATCAATGAAAGTAAATAGTAATGCTGAATAACTTGACATTCTACCGCTGGACCCCAAGCCTCCTGTAACTATTTTTCATGTCTTCCGGAGCAATAAACTGTGGGAAAAGCGCGCGATGTCTCTCAGTCAGAAGAAAGGAGCACATTCCCAACTGGTTGCTTACCTCAAATTCGTGGCCCAAGTCAGGAAAGCCGATACAATCAGCCGTAACTCGCCATTTAACTGAGTGTCAGCACAAACCGAATGTCCTGAACTCGAATGACAAAAGCTTTCAAGGTCACAAGCAGGCTAAAGATCCCTCCATCTTTCCATCATCGAAAGTGTGACGATACGTCAGATGAAACCTGATCTTTGCTGCCAAAAGGACCGTTTATTCCTTCCCGACTAAGTTGAGTTTCTACATGCATATGGTTGTATATTATTTATTCTTTTACTGATAATTTTAAGTTATTCAGTAGCACTATTTACTATCATTGATAAGTAACTTGGTTGTACATGAATTTTTCATTTTATGGTCCCGATAAGAAGCATATTTTTCATATCTGTGATCTATTGTCTTTTAATGACTAATGCTAGCTTCTTTTATAACGCATGTTCCGTTGTTGTGCTTCACATTCTTGGTGTATTCTGCTAGAGAACAAGCATGGCCACAGATAACCGAAGTTTTTCCCCATTACGATTTATCTTTGGTATTGCACCAATCAAAGGAATATTTTCTGCATTTTTGCTTGGAGCAACAGCATGAGTCATAGAGTAAATATATTAGGTAGAGTGGTAACTCCGCATTTATTAAATCCCCAGTGTGTATACACTTTCGAATTTATTAAATGAACTCAAAGGAGGTACAGTCGGAATTGTTTCCAGATGTGATGTGAGATATGCACATTTATGCAGTTTTGAAGAAATTACAACGGAATTGACTGATCATGATAGCATAAAGCAGAAGGAAATGATATTATTTTACAGATCTTCCGTGTCATGACATTCTTGGAGAGGTAATGTTTGTAAAATAAGCAACTCGATGACCTGCGCTATTGCTTTCCTGCTGAACCTCAAGAGAATCTTCTTAAGCGTGATCATAAGCAACCTGCCACTGTTAGAGAAAAATCACATAATCAAAGACAATGATTCCAATTAACTTTGAGAGATGTAGATGGTTCCACATCACTATTCAGATTCAAGTAATGAGACATGAATTTAGTGAATCATGAAATCATGCCGGTGAAAATTGAATTAAAAACTTGAAGTTTCTTCCAAGAAAACACGGATAAGATCGCGACCTTTTCATGAAGACTTCCATTATAATGCCGTTCATTAGATTTCCTTGATAATCAGCTCAATTTCCGCTTCGTTAGGATGCTTATTAGCAAATATTCATTCCTTTTGATATCCAACTTGTTTCATACTACTTATATAGGTGCGTCATCTCGCTAGTACATAAATTGGCAAATTTTGACATTTTTTCAAAAGTGCTCAAATAATTTTTGGACCACGGGAACGTAATCGTAAAAAACTGAATCTTTTCATATAAAAATTTTCACTGTACAGAAACTTTTTTGAGTCGACACTCTACCTATTCCTACTCTATGGCATGAGTGCCCTAGTCAAAGTTTGGCCCTAGTATGCTTTCTGTCGAACATATACATAATGTGTTGTGCCCATATAAATAGGTGATGTGGTGCCTTCATTTAGTGCTACCTACATGACAATGATCACTCAAGACTTTGATGCTTCTGAAATTTCTTTGAATATTAAATGATTTTTAATTGGATATCTTCAATAGTCAAATTAATCCATTATATAACCCAATTCTACATTTTCAGCTGAATTCACAAGCCACACAACGATGACCTTCAATTCAAAGGAACGAGTCAACAACTCATTCACCGATTTCTGAAGGAACGAAATTTCAAGATTTGTTGTGCTGCTGAATCTGCATATCGGTTTTCTTGACTGTGAAAAACGGAGCCTGACTGATTGTTTTTTCTCCTTCAATTTCTAATCAGAATTTTCCTCCAAATTGATTTGAATTTGACATCTTCATTAGTTTCCTACTCCATTCACTACGATGTAACTCAAATATTTAAATATCATTATACAACAAGGTTTGTTTTGTTTTTCAAATGATCCTTTTAGACTGACAGTGCGTCACTTAACAATCAGGTGCTGACAATTGCTAATTTCAATTGCAATAATAAGATGAGCAACCTCTTTTGCAATTATTTGATGTCGACAGTCGAATTGATTGCAAATGTCTTAAGTCAGTGGTGTTAATTACCAAGTTGGGATAGCGGCCCACAAAGAGGGGACCGCGAAAAGACTCACGGACAGCCAATTTTAAAAGGCAGTAGTGGACTTGAGATTCTTGTATTCCCCATTTCATTCCGGTTGTTGCACCATATATGTCTATATATTATGGCTGTATTACATCACAAAATTCTACATGCAATTGCATTTTGTACAGCAGTATTATGCGCAACTGATTTGTTTAATAACCTATTAAAGAAATGATAATTTACATTCTGCAATTCATGTGAGTATTGAAGAGGAAACAGGCCTATAACAAATCATGGAAGCTTTTCTTTCGTGTAATTAAATGGTCATTTTGACTTCTTTAGTGATATGACTGACATTACCTTATTTCATTGAAAAACAGCGGTCTGTAAGTAGTGTAGTGCAACTATCAGCCTGAAGGCCACGCAGGATGAAAGTGATTATCCAACAATTGATCATACTACATGTCCTACGTGTACATTTGTCACTCAAGCGAATGCGGCTTTCAAAAAGCGTGCATGGGATCCACAATCGGTGGTCGCGAGCTAATGCCAATCGAGTACAAAATATTATATTGGTACAGTAGTAAGCAAATGAAATTCAGCAAAAATATTTGAAAAAATGTTGGCCTGTCAAAATCATGCGGTTGGATTCCTTCATGCGCAACCTAGGTCTACTGAATATATCCTAATTGTAGGTTCATTGAAGCGTGGTTTATTGTGCAGTGAAGCATGCTCAACACATCGAATACCATGTGACTTCGTATAATCTCGCGTATATTTGATGGCCATTTTTTTCGCTCGCGGGAAGAAATTCATTGCGAAAGCATGGTTGGATCTATCGAATGTGAATTTTTGTGCCCTCATGTTGCTCATTTAGTTTTTAATCAATGGTTTTGCAAATTCTAAAGAGGACCCTTCACCCATAGAAGCTTCTCTCAAAGTCGGAGTGAGTTATTTTCACATCACAGATTCAAACAATGCTTTATACTTTAGATATGAGAAGGGAAGGCGGGTCTCCCAATATGTCCCCGTAGGCCCACGCGTTGCTCATCACTGTCTTAAGTAATAACTCCACATTTAAGGCCATATCTTGTATACAATGAAGATCAGGCAAGTAAACCCAATACATGAAATGCGCATATGATAGAGCATTGATTGACAGAAGAATCTCGACAAGATTGATTGAATGCTCAACACCGTAGTTGGAGGGCATTGCCAGGAAAGTATAGGACCTGGACATTTAATACTGGTCGACAATCGAAGTTGCATGTAAAGTGATAAGCTGTGGGTGAGAGTGGGGCACATTGAACATGTTTTTGAACTTATCTCAGCGTCAATATACTAAATCAAATGAACCAAAATCAAGCTCGGATGAAAAGTTGAGGGCATGCTAAGTAATATTCTGAGTTGTTGGACGTTTCTGTGGCATTTCATCTCCTCACAAGTTGAATTATCACTTTATTTGTTCAATTATTTAATTTATGAATTATTGTTTGATTGTTCAATTTATTCATAATAAATTTATTAATTTTTCTCTTATGATGACTTTTGATACAAGTTTTTTAAAGATTTAATGAGAAAAACTGCTTGTACAAAACAATACAAAAATTTTGAAAGCTGAAGTGTTGCTGGAATGTCTGTGCATCAAAGTTCCGAACCGTAGACGGCTGACTCGGCACGCCACAACAATCGTGCTCGAGCATCAGGTGAGTAAAGATTCCCTTATCCCCTTCGTCCCTCGAAGAAAGGGTTTGGAGGGACAATCGACTGCACATCTGTCGAAAAGTGTTGTAAGCAATTTTGCCCCAACCCACCGAAAGCGGACACTGCAAGTGCAAGGGGAATGCAATGCAACTCAAGTCCTTCACACTTGGTCATATTCTCTGTGATCTTTCTCTACTCATCATTGACGGTCACAGGCAGGGACATAGGAAGGATTTTCATGTAACTCATCAAAAAATGTTCAAGAGGAAGGCACTGAAGTTAGCAGTAGATCTGGCAGTGGATTATTAGAAATAATTTGTTCAGTCCTGATTTTCCACAAGACTAATGAAAGATAAACCAGGAATTTGTTCATCACATCAGTTTTCAAAAATTCCTATCGGATCAGGATAAAATACAAAGCTTTAATGAAAATTTCACTGAGAGGGTAACTGATGCCTTCCTGATCATATTCACGATTTTGTTCACACCAAACAACAACGCATTCCTCTTCTAAGAACAATTCCAGATTTTGTTCACCACATTTGGACTCACTCACAGCCCTACACTACCAGCATAAACATAGAAGAAATCAACGACATTGTTATATTTTCACTTACTGATACTTGACATTGATCAGTATTAATGTTAGTTTTAAATTGAGAGAGTCCTGATGTAGTGGTGAATACATTTGTGGTGAACAAAATCTGGAATTGTTCTTAGAAGAGGAATGCGTTGTTGTTTGGTGTGAACAAAATCGTGAATATGATCAGGAAGGCATCAGTAAATTTTTTATTAAAGTATAGAATTTTACCCGGTAATTTTAATAAATGCGTTTCTATAAGCTTACAATACAGATGGATGTTAGTTCCTATATACAATATTAGGTAATCGTTTCTGGTCTTGAAATCAATCATCCAATAACATTGAATGGAGTTCTCATCAACAATAGATCCTATAAAAACATAAAACATATCAATCATGAGATCCATCGATAAAAGTGTATTGGCTCCTGACCATGGTAGAATACATGCCAAGACTTCTTGATTGTTATCAAGAAAATAGACACTAATGTTGTCCACGATACTTGTTTAAGCCCTTTCTTTATAGCTGTTGTTTGCCTCTTTGTTTCATGTCTGCAGCTGCAGATCGCCGTTGATTAGGGTGAATTCTCGTTAAATTTTGTTTTTGTTATGCTGTTGATATGGCAAATGGCATTTGAAACGGGAACGCTCCACCTTATCTCGGCAATTCTGCTGGTGAAATGTCAGCGATGAACTCGAAGCGTCAATGCTGCGAATGATCATGTCATTCTGCAGTTGATATGGCTTTGCTTAATATGAAACGGACATAGAAATAAACCTGTTTATCTAAACCTGTTCCATTCTAGAGGTTTTATTGTTGTCAATTTCTGTGGAAACGGATGATTAGCTTCTTGACGGGTCAAACCTATATAAACTGATTGATAAAAATGATGATTGGTAAATTAGCTTTGTGCAACGCTTTACTCTGTTCAACCCTGAGGATGCACTTTCGTCATTCAGTCATTCACTTCAGCATCCTAGTTCAATCTTTATCTACACGAGCGCAACTGACAAAGACGTTCTTTGTCCGTTATGTAGGTCCTATTGTATGAATCCAATCAATCGGTTAAACAGTCGATTTCATTTCCACATTTTGCCATGTTAGTTCACAGAGCATATTTGATAGAAGTGTGTGTTAATCCGAAAGAGACCAGTCTTTTGAAAAAGAAGAGTGACGCAAGTTTTTGAAGTGCACTTAATCTTCAAACAATTTGAGTGGGTCTCAACCACAGACCTAGGATTAGGGAAAGACTGCCTGCTTTCATTCATTCACCGTTACTTGCTCTGAAACCGCGTGATTATGTGATTCTTTGATTATGTTCATCAAAATATATTGTTTCCTCTAATTTTATGCAATTGCTAATTCAATACATTGGTATGATTATGGTCTACATTATTTCATGGTGTGTTTCAAATTTCAACTGGAATGAAATGATGAATTTCCCTTTGACTCCTAAAAGGTGTTTATTTAATTTAAATCATGGGATTAGCTCTGAGTTCAAATAAGTTTGCGGAATTAAGGAGGGTATTATCGAGAAATGTGCGAGGGATCGGCATTTTTCGATGATTTTGAGCGGTGAGCGAGCGAAAGGGCGATTATGAACAAATGAGCGAGCGAAAGCGAAATTTTGATCCGCTCAAAAACACTGCTAGCAAGTTAACGGCTGCGACCTCTGTGCTATATTATATATGAACAGGTTTGATCAGCAATTAATTGCTTTCAGGTGTACATGCGCAGTATGGCGCAAGAATGAGAAGTAGATGAGAAATCTATTGCATGACTATCAAATTCTTACTCACAACTATCCTGATGGGCACTTAATGAAATTAAATGGATTTGCATTGAAAATGTTCATAAATTGCAAGTAAATGATTAACTGATTCTCGCAAATAAGTTGGAAGTAAAACATACTCATTACAAACGGGCAATCATGAAAGCGATCAATGATCATATTCCTTTCATATAAGAAACGTTCTTCTATCTATACAAAGCGTCTAATTGTACTTTAATTTATAAACTTGCCATGCGAAGAGATGCAATTTTATCAAGCTGTAATTACGAAAAGACTGAATAAACACTTGTATCAGAGACCGTACGTACTGCGTGATTACATACATAAATGGAAATGGTGTAAATGTTTACCACGCTTTTATCAATTAATAATTGGCGTTACTCTAGCAGTATCCGCCAACTTCTTGCCCAAGTATTTTCTGGCGAGACACACTGTTATGATTTGTTTACCGGCTTCACGTGTTGATGAGAGCAGGCAGTCTTCCCTAATCCTAGGTCTGTGGTCTCAACAGGCTAGAGGAATAAGGAAAAGCTCTGTCCATACTCTACAGTCATTTTTTCATCTTGCATTTGAAACGATAATGCTGCTGTTGATTTGGTAAAGAGCAGCATATTACGCATTCATACCGGAAAATGCAATTGAAACAGCAATGATTCGACTGCTGCACTTTGAAATAGCATTGTCAGTATTGAAGGGACGAAACTCTTTCTTGACGGGTCACACCTATGAATATTAACTGAATACGCATTTGTCCATAAAGCATGGCCGCGTATCTTCTAGCTCTTCTCTTTCTTGAATTTAGAGACAATTCCTGTTTGAGTACAGCTTCGAAATTTTAACTTACGTACATACGTACCTCGAGTGAATGCAACATAAGTGGAATGTGGAAATCAATTCGCAATTTTCGAAAGCTCTTTAATCTCATCGACCCATATCTCGTATTTTCTTACTGACATGTTCTCGTCTGAAATCACCATTGCCGACTGTAATGACGATGCTCAGACATTTTCTGAATTCCTCAATGAGCTATACCTACTGATATCAGTTTTACTATGGAAACCGTACAATATAGCAGTATCTGTTTTTTGGATGCAAAAATTGCAAAAATTTATAATAAGCTCAAAACCTTCAGGCACCAAAAAAATATCAATACTAATTTGTGTTTCGCTTTTCAAAAAAAATTCTATGGCTTTGAAGAAGTAAGTCTCTTTGGCAATTAACACACCTTCAGAGCGGTCAGAAAAATACCAGATGAATGGTCCAAAATTTTCAATTATATTCCACCATTCTTCTGACTGAATTAATGTGCCGACACCTGTAAAATCATCTGCAAAGGCGACCATTTTGAAATTATCAGTCTGATTGCCACATGGAGAGCTCAGTAGCGGTAAAATACCGAGAGCGCACATGGTCAAAATTACAGGGTCACCATGTGTTGTGCCTTCATTTGATTGCAGCTCTAATCCTCCACTGACAAAGGCGAGTAAGCAAGTGATATCTGTTGGAAATAAAAGTGGTAAATTTTGGACAGAGAATTTTCATGCTGTGAACAGCTAGTTTGCGGTTGATGGAACTGAAATCGTAATGTGCGTCAATTTGCAATATTCCATCCGGCATTGCGTACGTTGCGGGTACACTTGCGGATTGGAGAACGCCATCAGTCCTCATTAGGACTACTTCAATTAATAATTTAAATTAGTAAGCATTATACTCTATTATAAATGGCTGCTAGGATGATTTTGATCATCGTATGAGAATGGTTGTCATCGTCATTAAATAAATCAACATAAGTTTCAAATGTTTTAATTAACATAAGTTTGATTGACATAAGTTTCAATGTTCAGAACTGTGTGTATTGCTATCTTACATTCTGTTTTCTGACCCGCAAACAGAAAAATGTCCTACCGAATATAACAAATCATTGCGCAATTTCAAAATAAAAATCATTTTCTGTGATAATTCCCATAATTAGCATGTTTAATTCCCATTATCAGGCATTCTCCATTCTCTTGACGATTTTCATTTTTACAGTATACGGAGCGGTGTTCAAGACTTAACTTGTAAAACATTTCCAAAATTTGCTTCGAAATAGAGGAGTATGGAAAGGCCTATCTATGAAAGGTTTTAACCAACTATCATCCAAGATGTAGACTTCCAAGACAACTATCCTAGATGCTGGTATAGTAAGAAGCAGTGAGAAAGCCAAATAAGCAGTGGATCATGGTTATTACTCTCATCAAACAGAAGAAACAGGATTAGTGTGCAATGGCGGTGCGTAGGCCTATTACAATGTCAAATAGTTGTGATATGTTTTGAATGTCATAATGAACACGGTCATGATAATTGTTAAACTTCGCATCAGGCAACTGCACAAATAACATCAGGATATTTGTCTGAACATTCTTGTCGGAATTCAAATGAAATCTATTCTTCAATTTGGAAAACATGTTCATGGGTCAGTTGACCCTTTCCGTAGTTCTAGGTATATCGATTTTTCAGTTGTTCTAGGGTTAATATGCAGTTAAATCATGTGCTAAATTCCCAGTTTCTGATGTAGCCGAATGTAAGAAGTCGACGAGCATTAGGTTTCTTTTGTGCTTATACATGATACAGCGCTCCCTGTGCAGCTTTTTACCACAGCACCACTGTTATCAAGTTAAAAAATCTTTAATCACGCAATTCTAAGCTAGGCAACGTCTGCGCTACAAGTACATAGCTGATTCAGTCTCTAAGTTGTATCCACAGTGCGCCCTGAATTTCAATGTTATGTGCTTCCAATTTCAATTAATATGAACTACCATGGCTGCAGTTCTGGTTGGTTCACTTGTTAGATACGCGATCAAATAATATACAGTGTGATCATAAAGTCACTTTGGGATTATAATTCACTATACATGAAAAGTGAATGAGTTTAACCGATAACTACTTATGAAAATGAAAAGAGTATGACTTAAAGTTTTGTTTTATGATATGAAAAGGCCGGCTGAATTCAATTTGCGGTTTTCGAGTTGTCAAGATGAAAAATGCATTATAAGGCTTATTATATGATCATCGTAATCAAGGACCAAATGCATGAATTTCATGCGCTCACATTGTGCAACGCAGCAACGTCTTCTTTGTGAGGAAATTCTGGCGGGTGACACTGCGACCAATCAGGATTCTCCTGTTGTTCTTTCCCCCTAAAGAATCTTTAATTCGACAGACTTTTTAAGGTGACTGAAATCAGTTCCAAAATGGATGTTCAGCAGCACGTTGCTCTTTTGATGGCAAAACTTGAATCCGTAAACCGTGTTAGAAGGGAATTGCGAAATCGGAAATGGAATAATGTTCCTCATGAGAATTCCATTAGAAATCTTTTCAAGAGATTTTGTGATCCTGGAGGCATCAAAGATGCAAAAAGAGATGATCGACCATCATTCGATGATGAGAGAGCAAAGCAACTTTCCGAGATTATTCGTAAAACAACCGTTAACATCGATTCGCCAAGCAGCTTCAGCTACAAGCTGTTCTTACGGTCATGTTCACAACGTAGTGAGACATGATCTAGGGCTCCTTCCTAATAAATTGCAAGTAACAAAAGAGCTACACGAAGAAGATTGCGAGTCAGTATGTGTACACACATTTTCGAGAAGTTTATCCGACTAATGCAAAAACTACATCATTTCATTAATGCTTACCCAAACTGATTTCTGAGCCAAACCACGGTAACGCTCGCTACATTTGATAGCAAAGCTCGATCGAAAACCAACATTCTCTATGATACGATATTCTTTTTGAATATTCTGAAGATGCAGTTTGATGTAGCACGACATCGACCTATTACATGCAAAATATCAATTTCATACTATCTCTATATTTGTGTACAGCGATAATTTAAAATGGTAGCGCTCGCGACAGAGATGAATATTTCATCACAGATTTTTTTGAGGTAGCATGGATATTTTATCTAAACTACAGAAGCTGTTGTCTCAAAAACAAAATGATAGATAAATAATAAATAGTTGATGATTTTTTCATGCTTGAATAGATTACTGAATGCACCGATTGCGAGATTTCAATCAATATTGACGGTAGCGCTCGCGACATGCCGTAGTAACGCTCGCGACATTATCTTATAAAATTACGGATAACATAAATTTTGCAATCAAATTTGTCATCACAGAAGATAATAATAAGGAAGATTACAAGATAGACCGATTAGTTTAGAAACAGCACACCATACATTTTATTTGTACCGGAATTATAACACAGTTGTTAAGTAGCATAATGTAAGATGAACGTCAACATCGGCGAGTACTATATCTTGGGTAGCTATGGCCTAATCATGAGCACGCTTTTGTCACTTGAGGAAGAAACTTCCTTTACCTCAACGAGTCTTTCTCTGACTTAGGACAGGAAATGGGACTTCTTTAGTCCTTGTACATATACTTGCCCGCCCGCTTTTGTCCTTGTACTTAGGCCTACAAGACCAGGCCTCGCTTTGGCCTGAATTAATGTCTGCACATGAATTAATTTTGTCTGTGGTGTAGGTTAAACAACTTAAATAAAATATTGGGCGCAATAATGAATGCCAAATATAGTCCAGATTGGTATTGCTATCTTAATTTCAATAACAAATAATGTAATATAGGCAAACAATCAGACTACTGTACAGCAATTTGCAGTTGTCTGTAATTAATTACACTTTCTGAGTAATTGGCACAATCTGATAGGCCTACTTGTAATATCGAATCTCGAGATCTCGGTATTTGATAAATATTGATTCTCGAGATCGAGATTAAATTCACTGAATGTATGTCATGATAACGCTCGCGACAGACATTAGATTGATTATCTACCAGGAAGTAGACTTAGAATAACTTTGTTGACTATCACACTGATTAGCATTCATGGAAAGTCGATAATCTTTGGTAGTATAAACTGGTTGATCATTCTTGTCTCCGAAGGAAAAAATTTATTCAACATTTTAGGTAACGCTTGCGACATACATAAAATATATAATATATAACATACAATATAGAAATTTGATATTTTCTAAAGAGTCATAATTAACTTTGACAGAAAGTTGTCTTTCAGATACATGGACTAACGTGAAATCTTCTAGCATCACAAACGATATTTCAACTTAATATTCACATTTTCGTGTACAAAATGCATTGAAGCACACAGCTCATAAAATAGGGGTATAATTGAAACTCATATACTAGCTTTTAAACTACCTTTTGTCATCTGTTCAGACATATTTCAGTTCTTTAGCTAACTTACATTTGAACTTTAGACTATATATTATATCATGGTCATCGGCATAATTCGTCAAAAATTGATTTGAAGCTTTTCTTCGGTGCAACCAACTCGTGGTTTGACCCTAGAAGTACATTGCAAACTGTGCAATACCAAAGTACTTACGAAACCGATGTACAAATCGAGAATAACAGAAGGTATACGAGATTACTATTGTGAGTGCTCACACATCACGACTGCGATTGGCTTTTTTTCATTGGATTATCTTTGTCATCCAATAGGAAAGCCAATCGCTGTAGTGTATCAGCACGAGCAATAATGCTTTCGCACCTTTTGTTATTCTCGTTTTGTACAGTGGTTTCGTAGTCAAAATCAACCAGCTTCCGTCCTCTACAGTTTCCAGTGTAAGCACTCGAGGCAATATTTCAGATGAGATAAGGCATACTACTTTTTCGCCAACTTTAATGTTGTAGGCCTACATACATGTACTGCCTGACAGAAAAAACTTAACACTTATCATAACCAATCAATGGCAGCTGTTAAATTTCTAAGTCGATCTTACTCCCAAACAAACTTCGATGTGCCCTTTCTGGCATAACTATAAGAAGATATCGTTCATCTTTTTACACAGGATAAACGTTTGGATAAGTTTTAACATCACAAAATTGCAAACTTTGCTGTGTTTCTGACATGAAGCGTAACTGCATGATGAAGCACGAAGATGAATTCGCAAAAAGTGTGTGGCAATTGGAATGATTCGCCGTGGACGAAGCGCATGTTTGTATACAATTGAATGCATCGCATGTAGGCTAGCTGTTAGGAATTTTTTTTGGAAAAATTTGGAAAACCGGTGCAAACTACTGTATCTACTATATAATTCAACCTGTGCATAACAACTTCCTGTCTAAAGGGACATATGACCTCAGTAACTTGGCAAATTGTTCTCTGATCCCTGTTTATTGCGACCGCAGATTGCGGGGGCATTTCAAGTTTGCAAATTCAAAATCGCAAATTTGCAAATTTGGCATTTTTAAGGCTATGAGAATAGCCATAGATTTCTTTATAGTGACATTGCTAGTATATCTATTGACATCAATGGTAGACTACTGTCATAGTGCATTGTCAGTAGCTTCCAAGATTACATGCAAATACAATGACATCGATCGATGGTTTTAGATCTGCAAAGTTGATACATAGCCTTAAAAATGCCAAATTTGCAAATTTGCGATTTTGAATTTGCAAACTTGAAAATCCCAAAAAGTAACTGATTTTCTAATAACTCAGCTGACCTCATTTCTTCATCTTTCTTTACCGTTTCTACACCATCAGATAAAGCAGATCGCTATCTATCGCAGCAATATTTTCAATTTTTGATGCTGCAAGATATCTAGTCAGGAGCGAGCTTAGAAAAAAAGCACCCGTTTTTATTAAGTAGGACCCACCAGGCAGGGAACCAGCCATTTTTGAAAATTCGAGTGACTGAGAGAATGCTTGGGGCATGTGCTACAACTGTACCAAAGAGAAACGTCAAACTATTGCTAGAACCTATGAAAAGTCGCTTTAGAAAAAGAGTAAAAAATATGTGTACGAGGACTCTTTTTGAACAGTGTATGTTTGTGTATCACATTATTGCTATATTTCTATACAGTTTCTAAATTTTCATTAAATCTTGAGTAATAGGCCCTTTGAATAGACACTTTTATAGACTCTGAAGCTATAAATACTAGTATCATTCGTGCAATCATGCTGTTTTAGACTTGTGAGTACGCACAAGCTTGCGATTGGATTATTATAATGTCACATCATATGAAAAGGTAGCCAAAAGTGTACCTGCAAATAACGGCCACCTGTCTATAACGACTTTATTCTCTTCGCAGAGAGGTGGTCGTTATCGACAGGGACTACTGTATTGCCATCAAGGCCCCTTGGATGGCTAATGCTATCTCTCGGAGAATGTGACTCCCTTTGTTATTCTAACAATCTCATCATCCAAGATGACAATGTGCAGCTTCACAGATCACACCAGCAAAGTGATAGCACCACAGTAGTTGAGTAACTAAATCTCATGGCCTTTACGCTCTCCTGATCTTTCACCAATCGAGCTTGAGTGGGATGAGCTTGGCAAAGGATGAAAGACTCGAATCCACAATCTCCTACCAAATGCGAACCAATTCCGAAAGATTGATTGAAGAACAATGTGAACTCATTTAGCGGGAGAGGTCGGATGAACTCCAAGAAACGTATAATTTGAGATTGTATTGTGATGCAAGGTGGTCATGTAAGTTGCTAGATATGCGTGTAATAAGTTTTTATCATTGAAAGTTATAGTTTTGATGCTTTTTCATTAATGAAAATCATTGTGCTAAGATTATTTTGTCTCGTAGTATATATATAGTTTTACAGTACTATGAAAGTGAAAAATAATTGAAAGCAGTGAAAATAGCTGAAATGTTCATTTGTAAGAACAGTTCAGTTATTTTCACAATCGATGCTAAAGCATGCTCAATAGTAATACCGCTGTTGGTTCTATTCATTTAATAGAAAAAAGGTATGCAACATACTAGAGCCCTAATACTACTTCGATTATGGTACATTACTACGTAGCGATCATATCATGATTGAATGTATTTTCATGCTCCATCGGTTTTGATTTGTTTACTACCCCCTCTTTTTCATCTTCATCGGTCTACCATTTGAGGAGACAGCATCAGGCTTTTCGGATTTGAACATCAAATTTTCCAGTTAATTCAACTTGACTTGCTAATTTGTGTTACTGTTTTGGTTATCTTTGATAGCGTGTTACTTATGACTGCTCGTTTGAGAAACATATTACATTCCTTTGAATTGTTGTGAATGTCCATGAAATCAACCACAAAAGATTCCTTCCAAAAGCAAATTTTGCAAGAATACAATTAAACAATTTTCTGACAACCTTCTTGCTCAATGTGGCTCCATTTGTTTACCATCATTACATTTGCAGATCATTGATTGCTTCATCCGTGTTTCCTGTAAATTCGAAAACGATTCTAGTACTGTCTTCTTCATTGAAATTTCTCCTGTTCTAAACATTCGTTATTCGTCGTACATGTTGAGATACAAAAATTGAATTGGTGCTGGCGCATCACCCTACAAATTTCCTCGACCTCTTTGACAATCTCCTTGGTGCGTAGTTAAATCTTCAGTTCGGCCTAGTGTTTTATCGTACTTTGGCTCTGTTAATTTCCGTCATTCATGCGTCAATGGCACCATTATTAAATTTAACACAGCAGAATTGCATCTTGAACTAACTGCTTCGACAGCTGAATTAAAAGCTGTGAAAGTAACTGACTTCTGAATATTAAGGTCAAAATTTTAGAGCTAGGCTGTGATTTGTCATTGCCTTGTGCTGAAAACTATGGTACAAAATAGTTACACCATGGACTCCTAGATCAAGGAAACCTATAACTAGCATCTGGAATGAAATCTGATCAGATAT
The DNA here is from genome assembly GCA_907163375.1 of Prostheceraeus crozeri. Taxonomy (NCBI): domain Eukaryota; kingdom Metazoa; phylum Platyhelminthes; order Polycladida; family Euryleptidae; genus Prostheceraeus; species Prostheceraeus crozeri. Next base: position 146,425 of record CAJQUW010014527.1, read on the forward strand.
CCTTTACTTTTACATCAGATTCCTTTACCCTTCTATACGATAAGAGGCTTACTATTTGAATCCATGTCATTCATACAGAAGTTGTATGCATTGTGTTCTTGTTACTCTTGCTCTGTAGGTGTTGTGAATTAGTGTATTTCAAATAATCAGTGATGTGTTCGTGGAGACAGTGCAAAACGCTGAGCAAATTCTGTGCTTGGGTATCAGTACAAGAATGGCAATTACAGTAAATTTACCAAATACATTTCATTGCTTCCCGTTGAAAAATAAGCAGCAGGATCTATAGATAGCGAACAATATGATTTACATCGACGATCAAATCAAGATTTCTCTTTTTTGGTGGCATAGTTAATCCACATTCTCACATCTGCTGCATTTGAAAGCAACAGTGAAATCATTCGATGAGTCTCAATCGATCTTCCTCACGCAGGAGAAGAAGAGTCTCAATCGATATCGATGCATAACCCTCACTCAACTGTGTATTGAAAACTGACTTCGTTCGTCGCCTCAAATCAAAGTCATTAACTACCGGTATCTGTTAATACGAGTAGGCATATACTCTTACTTTTCGAATTTCGGACCAACAGAATCATTGCAACATTGCAGACGATTATATTCCCCTGAACTTATCAATGCAACGATGGAAGAATTCAACACAATAAAGATCATGAACACTTTTATCCTGCTTTACACAATGATTTTAGAGCCTATGTGGAAAATGGATATCTTGTGAGATGGATTAAGAAATTTCATTAAGTGATGCAATACAAATGTAATGCAGGTTTGTAGTGCTATTGCACTATCTTGTATCAGATAATCCAAATGATCATCCTGTATGGAAATAGCAATTTCTGAATAATATTTACAAAATACAGAGCTCGATTCTTTCCTGGTGAATGTTGCATCAATATTCTGAGCTTCTATGAACCACTATGGCGTTAAAAAGAAAAGCAACAGATGTAGTGTTTTTCTTTGGTGCTGGCTCTTCGAAAAATTTTATTCATGAATGAATAAAATCACCTCAGGAAGTAATACGAAAATCAATAACCAATCCACGAATCAACGTGCAAGTTTGTGTTATTTGATGAACTGCTTCACTTGGAAAAGGGATGATGTGACTTTATATTTGTAAAAAACGTGTAAACCTGAAATGCAAGTTTATTTCCAAAAGATTAATTATTTGACTTTGATTACTGATTAACTCTCTTTTTAAGTCTGTGCGTGCGTGTTCTTAAACAATTTTTGCCGATAGCGCTCGAATGTTCTATTTAATTGAAAAAAATGGTATTTTATTTTTTCTGTATTACATAGTTTTAGGTATAGCATTTGTTATTTCAGGATTTATGTCTAGAAAAAAATACATGTACAATAAGGAAGTGAATTGTTTACCGCCAGTCAGTGTTTTTGAGCGGATCGAAATTCCGCTTTCGCTCGCTCATCGCTCATTTGCTCATATTCGCCCTTTCGCTCGCTCATCGCTCATTTCCTCAAAATCATCCTTTCGCTCGCTCACCGCTCAAAATCATCAAAAAATGCCGCTCGCTCGCTCATTTCTTGATGATGCCCTCCTTAATTCTACAAACCTTTTTTATGTTCAAAGCTAATTCCATGCTTTTATTTTAATAAACACCTTTTAGGCGTTAAAGGGAAATTCATCATTTCATTTTAGGTGAAATTTGAACCACAATGAAATAATGTAGAGCATCATACCAATGTATTAAGAAGGTAGCTATTGCAGAAAATTAGTTGAAACAATGTATTTTGATGTACATAACCACAGAATTCTTTTTATATGTATAGAAATGGGCAATAATCTAAACTTAATCTTACATGCTGATTCGTAGCGCAAAACTTGGAGAAAATTCGCAAGGTGTGTCAAGAAACCATGTAATTCGTTGACAATTGAAAATGAACTTATATGAAATATTGACAAATTAATAGATAATTCCTAAAGTAGCTAAAGATAAAATACATGACTTATGAGTGACTGAGTACTGAGTAATCAACTCAGAGTAATCAATTACTGGGTGTTGGGAATCTGCTATAAAAAGAATCGCTTGATAAACGAAATTGTTGAATTATGTGAAGCATTTGTACTGCACCCAAAAACGACCTGACACATTGGTGCCAGCCGTCACTGAGATTTCGGCACAGTAAGTTAAGTACTTGTCAAGATGGTCGGTCCGCAGCAGCTTGTTGCGCCCAGGTCCTACCTTCTTCCACTTTTGCACTCAACTTCTTCATGGTGGAGTTTAGACTCAAGCACCCGCTTTAACAAGAAATTTCCTCACCGATGGAGCAACGAAATAGCGGCATCCCACTCTCAGAAGGCATGAGCTCATATTTCCACCCTTACTTCTGAATCCTTTTGGCCAGTTCTTCATATTTCGCAGTTTTCTCTTCATGGGCATCCCTAACGCTCTCTTCCCAGGGAACAGTTATTTCGCCCATAATCATTTTCTTCCCTATAGCGTCGGTCAACACTAGATAAGGTCGTTGGTCAGATAGGGATCATTCATCTGGCAGCTGTCTATCCACTCAAGTGGATTACTTCCGATCACTTCCTACTTCTGCGGTACAGATCGCACGATGAGTCTTTCGTCTCTTTGTTTGACCACTCGGTACAAAGTCAATATTCCCGTTGTTACTTGCCTGTAGGGGAGACTTTTGTAAAGTTGGCGGAACTGCCGAGCGGAATTATTATTTAGTACAGCGAGATCCTGTTCGAAACAACTTCTAATTAATCAATTTCAGCCCCTGATCAGATTCCACAAATTCGCAGTCGCTATAGAGAAATTCAAATTTAAAGATAGTAGTGGCTCCTTTGGGTGGTTCCGCTAACTTCACAAACGTGGGGGGAGAGAGATTGCTTCCACAATCGCTTGAGGGACCAAGCCACACCGGTGCGTGTAGCATGCTCTCTATAGTGTCACATGATAGCCAGAGAGGGCACGACGAGGATTGGCATGTCACACAGATAACACTGTGGGTCGGTCCGGATTCCTCAACGTGTCAGGTTAGCAGGGGCATAGAACACATCATATGTCCATTGATGCTTCCGCTTTACTGCCAGTAGCCCATGTTCCACCAATCGTTCCATGAGAGCTTGCAAACTTCAACTCCTCAGTCGAGCCATCTGCCAATGTCCAACATTTGGACATCTTTCCAGACTCCCACACTCTTGCGACTACTTTCCATAAGCACTATGCTTATTTCTTACAGCATATCGTAGTAAGTTTGTTTGTAGCCTGTACACCGCACGTAAATAGTACAGTAGACTGCATGCGAAGATAGAGCAAATTAACTGCAAGTGTTGTGTAAACTTCCAGGAGGCAGGAAAAATATCGCTCCTTTAAATTAAGGACGATTTTGATTTTTTTGCGAAGTAAAATTCACTGAAAGTGAAGAGTCTTTAGACTGACCATGGAGACGAAGCGCATCGAGGAATTTTATTTCGAAAAAAAATCGTAATAAAATTGAAAGATCGATATTTTACTTACCTCCTGGAAAGTTGCATAATGAATAACCTTACTCATAAGACAACGAAAGATCTAATTGCAAGTACAATATCCTAAATTGAAATCGATGTATTTCAACTGTATGGTACAGTTAAATGCATGGTTCGATTTTCAATATCTTAGTTGTAATCAACTCTTAGCACTTTATATTTTATCTACATAGAAATCATCGTAGCTGTATAATCGAGACAGTAATATTACGAAAGCTGTTTAAAATGTTAGAATATATACTTTGACACCTTGATTAATGGTTTTTTGGAAAAATCAACCTTTGAATTGTCTAACTATTATTTATTGATCTCCAACATGTTCTTCTTTGTCCAACATGTTGATCTCAAGTGAAGAAAGAAGAATTACATGTAAGTAAGCATATAAATCACAGTTGAAAGAGATGTCTTTGCAATGACAGTCACCGTGGCAAGAAATAGAAAGAAGGGTGCAGCAGAGCGGAGTCGGCATGGTCACCCAAGATTTATCATTCCACTGATTACTACTCATTATTTTAAATGTTGGACACCATTAAGTGCTGTATTCCTTTTCACTTAATAATGGTTCTGGTATATTGTCCAAATGAGCTGTTAAAGATAAATAACTAAAACAAGATATTTCAAAGATTATTCTAACTTAAGGAGGCTATCAGAAAAAGGATGTAAGCAAAATAAACTCAACAATGTTACAATTAGAAGATTTTTAACGACTTAATAATTATCCATACCGGAGAGAGACGATTCGGTCTCCCGATTTTTTGATGTGATCCTCGTAAAATTAAGTCGCCCGATCTGCAATTTTGTGACCTAAAGTTTAGCGTATTTTCAAATTTTTCACTGAAATCATTAAATTCGGCAAAATTTCAACTTTAAAAAAAATCTGCCGAAATTGGTGATTTTAAATCTTGAATTGCTTTTTGCAACATGAAAATGAATCAGTTGGAGTAAATGAACATCGCGATCAGAAAACTGAGACCCTAAATATGTTGTACCGTGAATTTCATGTGATTTGAAACATTGGTACGGAAGTTAAGGGGAGACCCATTCAGTCCTACGCGCTTCACAGTCCAATATGGATAGGGTTAAAATGAAGGTCTTTAAATCAATGTACCGTACAGTGGAAGCCAGGGTTAAAATGAAGGTCTTAAAATCAATGTACCGTACAGTGGAAGCCATATATGCCTACATTCTAGTTGTCCGTGTGTAGGCCCAATTTGGTTGGTTTCAATTTTTCCACAATTTGTAGTTCTTTGGTAGTTTTGACGATACTGAAATGTCTCAGGGATCTGCATGTGGATATGTTCTAGCAACGAAATGTTTCTATCAAATTAAAGCATCTCATAATGGCTTTGTGCAATTCCGGAGACAATTAGTACATCTATGGGGCGAAGCGATGATTGGGAGACCGATTCAAAAGATATGTGAATAAATGATGTGTCGATGGTCAGATGTTCAGCACATCATCGATTACAAAGACCTTCATCTTGCTAAGTTCACATCCACAAGTATAATCCAGACAGGCATTCAATGCATGTTGTCAAGAGTGAGAGATCCACAGAAGAGAAAAAAAGTAAGGATGCTTTGTTCATCAATCAAGTTATATGCATACATGTACTAGGAACCATCTTTAAAAAAACTTTTCAAATATTTCGCTTTTTTGATTATTTGATCTTGTTTCAGTATTTTCTAAAAATGGCTCGCTCAACCGCTCGCTCGCTCAATTTTCGATCACAGAATATTTTTTTCGCTTGCTCATCCGCTCATCAAAAACTTGAAAAAATACCGCTCGCTCGCTCAGCTCGCTCAAAAACACTGCCGCCAGTAGATCTATATGAATAATAATAATATTGACTCATACATTAATTCATTTCCTCAGATAATTCATTTACCAGTGTACAAAAGGCGGACTAAACCTAAGTCAGATTGAAAATGGAGCTATAGGAATTATGCTTCAAAATTTATGTAATTCGTCATAATTTTCCAGATGTAGTTGCACATTACCACAAAAATTAATCAACACATCCATTCTTAAATGCACCAAGTTGAAATACAGTATCAGCCTCATCTCGTATGCCTGCTACTTTAGATTTCTGTCCAGGTGCTATGTTATAGAAGTCCATGCCTAGATATAGTGTCATATATCTAGTTGTCCCTTGTTATAAGCGAGTGATCTATGCAGAATACGCATATTTTGAAACAATGAAAATTAATATCCATACACCACATTTGTCTATGGTATAACAACTAATGTTGATCGTCTGATAAGTTTGATGCAACTTATTTTTCTTGAATAAAGTTCTGAAAACAATGTGCAATTCCAGCGACTTATTCAGATTGTTTAGATATATTATCTTCTTGAATCTGGCATACCATGCCACAGCGGATAGAAGTGGAAGATTAATGTGCAAATTTGCCCCTGGGGGATATTGCTTCGATCAGTATTGCTGCTACTCACGAGAAAAACTTGCCACTACTACTTTTGCTGAAATTAAATTCACCACGAATGGAGATCAATGTTGTGATGACTGTTCAAGGAGTTTAATGTCATCGGATCGTGAGCATCTCTTATGTTTGACTCCAGCTATATATCCCGAAACTTTAATGATCATTTTCTTTCTTGGGTTGCTTCTGCTCGTTATACTTATTATCGTTGTGATCATCATATGCTGCTGTTGCTGTAAAGGATCTGCTGGTGGCTTTCTTCCAGGAATTTGTGGGAGCAGTGGAACTGGAAGGCCTAATGGGATTGTTCACGGTAAACCTACTACGGGACAAAACAAAGGATTTCAACCACAGCAACAACAGCTTCAATATGGTCAACAATACCAATTTTCGCCTCAAGCCGGACAAAGAATGCAACGTCCTAATGGGATTGTTCACAGTAAACCAACTACGGGACAGAACAAAGGATTTCAACCACAGCAACAACAGCTTCAATATGGTCAACAATACCAATTTTCGCCTCAACCCGGACAAAGAATGCAACATCCATCTCAACAAATAAAGAAGTAACATGAAGTAGGTCAATAGCAATATCCCAAAAAGTCAAGAAATCGTAAAATGTTGCCAGATCAAAATGAATACTTTCTTTTTTGCTGCAGAAGTGGCAACAAAATATTTCCAACGAAAAGAGCCATTTATCTCTATTCTGTTTTCCATGGTAATGGACGCCAGAATAAAAATATGTTTAATTGCCTTAATTATGATGAACCAATTTAGTGATTTCCATTCGGCAAAATGGAAGTGTGGCAAACAAAACATGTAGTCAGGATAATATTAATTTACTTTAATTAAGATGAATTAAAAAAGTGATTACTTTAGCAAATGAACTTCATTAACTTTGCTTGAAATATTCAAAAACAAAAAAATATTGAACGATGTAATTTGAAACATTTCATTTTCAATAAAAAATGTTTCGTTTGTGATTGGAATTCTATCTATGTTAAATTCAAACGGTTCTTAATTCGCATTCACAGCATGCTCAATTGGATTTCTAAACCTCTACGCATTATAAGCAAGTTTCAACACCATGGTGTAATTTTCATGCGAGACTTTGTTACATATCACTTCCATGGGCCTCTCCACGGTGCTTTACCATCTATTTAGAATTTGGTGATATTTTTGGAAAACACTTGCATCCGGCTCACGTGAAACCTTGTGAATTGTTGTTTTACCATGTTCCAAAGTACGAGATGTTTATCTGTCCAGATAGATATATCCGACTGAAAAAGTCTCAAAGTTTTATAAAAATTCAGAAAACAATGAAAGAATAGCAAGATTGATTATTTTATTTTTAGTTACAAAAACAATTAATTATTTTGTAACTGAATTATATTGTTTGAGCGTCTATCTATTCATTATTTCCTATGTATAGAAGTATCATTTCCGAATTCACACATCGATTATATATTCAAGAATATTCTCAATATAATCAATATATATCGAGAATATTCAAGGAGGCATGGTGGACAAAGAAGCTCGGTTCCTCAAACAGATTGAAGTGTGTGGTGGATGACACATGGACACGATTACTCTCTAAGTGATTTTGCTTCTGTATCATTTTTAGACATTCTTTCATATTACTATTATTTTAGTCACCACTATTTGCTTCTTATATTTTAGGAAGGTCATTTTAATGTCAAGTGCACGTGAACTGAAGGTCACGTTTTACCTCTCTCATTTATGCACAGAAATAAACTGTTTATCTGAAGTTCGCTAGAATGGAAATTGACTCAAGGTCGCGGCACATCCGGGGGAACTAAGTTGGGGCATGAAGAACCAATTAAGAGTTTAGAATTGCTCATGTGACTGTTTCTAAGCCAATGAAGCAGCCGTTGACAGGTGTATCTAAGTGAAAATGCGTGCGATTCATGTGCCACTATTGTGTATTGCATGAAGCCTAACTTCCATTCTAGAGGTTTTATTGTTGTCGATTTCTATGCATTTATGTACTGTGAATTGTTATCAAGGCGGCATTTGATGTGCAAGTTTTCGTGAACAGGACCGAAGCACCGGTCGAAACTTGTCGCTGAATTAAAGACGACTACACTGGTCAATCGTGGTTTTCCCTCCGCTGCTTGAAGAATCGATTATATATAACATTAAACTTGGCGAAAAAAGTAGAATTTCTAATCTCATCTGAAATATTGCTTCAAGTGTTTACTTAGCTCAGGTCTTGCAGAATTCAGTACAGAGTTGGAAGTGGGTCGTGGGTCATGGGTCAGGTGGGTCAGGTAGGTCACAAAATCGCGTGGGTCACGTGGGTCATGTTTCTCCGAAAAGTTGGTGGGTCAAGTGGGTCAGGTGGGTCACATTTAGCGTGGGTCAGGTGGATGGTAGGTCAGACTTCGTTGACCCACTTCCAACCAGTTTGACCCATGATAGATTTGACAATCTCAAATACTGTAAACTTCATTTATTCGTGTTCTTATCATTCATGAGAAATGGTCGAGTCACTGAAAGGGTGAATGTCACTGAAAGGGGTGATGGATGCACACAGTCAAAATATGCAACACCATTGACTTTCATAAGGCTCATACAGTTTCGAAAGGGGGCGGAATTCACACAAATTAAAGGCTCGAAAACAATTGCTGCTGTCTACTGAGAGATGTTGGCTGGTGGAGAGAAGTTGTTTGAGTACTATTGTGCATGCTCGATTCTCTGTCGCTATGTCTGACGATACCCAATGATGTGTGACCTTCATTTCAGAGATACAGCTACTGAAGAAGTCAGGTATTGAGAGGTTTTATTTATCTTGGAAATTTTCTTGCAATGCCAGCTGACTTTCGTTTTGTTTGTTTCGTTTGATTTTGTTGGTCTTTCGTAGAAAATATCTTCTGGTAGAGATTAGGATTGTAAATCTCTGGTAAAGATTATCAGAGCCTAAATATTTTCGAAATATGTAATTGATAGAAATCAAGCATGCCGGCACGTAAAAGGGGCAGCATGGGCAAGGATAAAAAAGGCATTTTGCATATGCGCACCTATATACAAGAAATTGGACTATTTTATACGCCTTTATTTATTTAAATTATATAACCATAAACCAGGAAGCACTTACTAGTTTCCCTGCCTCGCGAATCGCGCGGATTTCCATACTAGGCGTGGTGTAGAACGTTGTGGATCGAGCTTGATTTCATTACATCGGAGCATGATAATCATCGCTTTGCAATAACAATTTGCTGCGGTAGGAATAGTTCCGTAGTCCATGGGTTATTAGTCCATAATATTGCATGTTCGCATCGGTATCGGCACCTTTATTTGTATCTCAAGTATGGGACCTTTTATTTGAAAATTTTGACTTTATATGTGATTTTTGAATTACTTTTCTTCTGCTTAAATGAATACGGAGTTCAAATGATCTTATATAGAGATCTTATATATATTTTATATATCTTTAACAAATGCATAAACATAATGCCATGATTTAACAATATTATAAATAGGCTCTATTCCGATGAAATAACGTGTGAAAATATGAGGCTTATAGAATAAGGAGAAGTTAAAAATATGACAATGTGATATAACCGAAATCGAATCATATATTGTAGGTTCTATATACACTTTTACGTACAGTGACTTAATTAAACTTGATATTCTTAATGTGTACTTAACTGTAAGGTTATTCTTATTCATGACACCGGTATCCAGCTTTGATACGGAAAATATTCAAAAATAAAATATTTGATCAAATCATTATGATCTATTTATGTACAAAATATCAAACAATATAATCTAAACCTCTGTGATAACTCTAATGATATAAACAAGAAAAACAAGAGCCAGATCAGAAATGTCCAAAGTATGAGAGTCTTTTTTCATTGAATTTGATGAATTCATCAGCAACGGTGTGGATATTAACATCGTCCATGTAATCCTTATGCAATACTGCAAACAAGATATTGTTAAGGTGGTTTGGTCCAGTCTTGGCTCTGGTCCATGTTTTCAGGCGTCGCATTACGCTGAAACTTCTTTCCGCTGTCGCTGAACTCATGGGTACTGTGCAATAATATTTCAACAAGTCGTGGGTAATTTTGCAAGCTTTATTTGTCATTGGCATTGCGTTAAATATATCACAAATTGTTGATATCTTTGTAACCGTCTTTATTCTTGGTTTGATCTGTTCATTTCTCATTTTGAGGAGGACTGGCAAACCCTTTAGTTCTTCTTCAAATTCTGCTTTGCGAGATTGTTGAAGCTTCATTACTCTGGACACAATTGGAAATATTTTGTCAAATGATTCCTTCTCGAGCTTGCCATTTACAGAGTCTATCAGGGCTATTTCAATATCTTCTAATATTTTCAAATCATTTTGGGAGAATCTTCTCTGCATTGCTCCGTCGATCAAATTGATCAAATCAAAATATTTCTGGGAAAAAGATTGGAACGTTGTATCCGGTGTATCAATATCAGGCAGGTCTGTCATATTTCGGACAATATTTCTGGCAGTTTTCTTTTTCTCTTTTCCTTTCTCTCCATGATGCCATCTGTCATTTCGTCCCCTAATTCTGCTTGTAGCTTTTCTGCATGACTCCATGTCTTACTAGCTTCGTCATTGCAGCACATTTCTTTTAATCGTTGCTTCGCAAGGTTGATGACGAAATTCGCTTCTTGAGCACTAACATCAGATCTTTGAGTAGTCCTGGAAATATTCTCCATTATACAGATCACGTCGTATGAGCACTTAATGCTAGCGATCAAAAAAGTGTCCCTCAATTGATTCACTATTCCTTTCGACTTTTCGCGAGTCTCCCAACTGTATGACATTACCTATTTTGTAAATGTGACCGCAGACTTGCCCACGCCTTGTGAAAAGTCAGCATTGTTTCTATTTGCCCATCCTCTATATAAATTGCACAATGGCAAATTGTACCTGTCAAAATGCAAGACACAGTAGAATAACTTGGCCGCCGCGCAAAAAGGCAACATAGAAACACGTGCCCACCTTGTACTCGTAAAAAAGGCAACATATGTACATTAATAACTTATGCCGACCATGTAAAAAGGCAAAATAGATCAATTTGCTCATCCTACAAAACGGCAATCATGTTGATCAACTTGCCCACTCTGTCAAACAAAAGGCGACACATAACTTGTCCATCCTGTCTAAAGGAAACGTCCTAATTGAAGTCACTTACAGCGTACTTGAAAAAAGGGCAATATACGAGCGTAATATAGGTAGTGATGAAAATTTTGAATCAAAATTTTCCGTGGAAAATTATGGAAATTTTGGAAAATTTTGAAAGCTTTGATTTTTTTGATAGGCCTTATAATTTGAGCGCTTCCACTGCCGAGGCAGCTATACGTACCAATAAATTGGGTCTAAAACTCTTAATTTCATCATCATTTCGATTAAGGTGATCGTAGCAACACACCACCGCAGCGGCTTGTACTACAAATTGTTAGCATTAATTATCACACAGACACCGTTTGGGATAACGTGAATCTTGCTTTACAATAGGGGTATGACTTCATACAATGTGAAAGATCTGGAGCAAAAATAATGTACTTCATTTTGGAGTTTGCTAATTGTTAGCTTGAAAGTTAAGCTTTATTATGCAGCGTTGATCAGTGATACAAATTCTTCAGTGTTGATGAACAAGTGAAGTATAAGCACACTGTCCACGCAGCATTCATGAGTGACCATATTGGAAGACACAAAGACCGCAAACTCGTGAGATATTTGGTCACTAAAGATATCTGTGATGAGCAAAAGAATATCTATAATAGCCTCTAACTTCTGGGGCATTGTCCGATATCTTCGTTGATACACATCCTCCATTTCTAGTTCAGATGGTTCAGGTGGTTCCAAATCGATTTCAAATCTGCCCAAATGAAATTCAGCTAGAGAAATCTGAAATCCATCCAATGTCTGAAATTCATTTAGAAGGATCTCAAATAGACATGGAAAAGGTGCAGTTGGTTACAAAAGTTACATACAGGGATGATAGAGAAGTTTCCGGTCTTTGAATATTACATAGTCTTTTCAAACGACTATAATAAGTCTCCAAAACAAAGGTAAAAACGTCAATCACCAAAAAATAAATTTCAAAATTTTCTGGCAAATTTTCCATTTGCATCACTAAATATAGGTAATTAAACAATTTTGCCCATCCCGTGAAAAGGCAATTTGCCCCTCCTGTAAAAAGGCAGCATTGCCCACCCTGCCCACCCTGTGAAAAGGGCAGCATGGACTTTGCCCACCCTGCCCACCCCGTGCCGGCATGCTTGATAGAAATATCTTGACAATATACATGCTTCTTATCTAAAGTATTTAGCCGTTCAATCTACTTTCGCATCCTACATGTTCTATGCATCTCAATGCGCTAATTCATACGACGGTCATTGATATAGACTTATCCCTTTCACACAGACTTATTACGACAGAGCTCTGTGAGGAGATATTTCTTGACACTTCGTATCAATAAAAAGTTTTGTTTTGATATTTGATTTGGTATCAATAAAAATAGGAATGGTACTTCTATTCTTCCCCCCACATTTTTCAAGTTTTCCAAAATCATTAGATTTCGCTATACGTGTAGTTAGTCACATTGGGTTTATAAATAGACTTGAATGTTATTGGGTGACACTACCACACGACTGAGAAGTCTTACTTGAATCCTGGGATGAAGGATTGGTCCCTTGGATACTCAGTTAGAATACGAGGTACAGCTGTGATCATGAACTTCGTGTGACTGTTGTCTACAGACAAATGACGAGTAGTTGTCTAATTCTGAGGCTGTAAATGTTCTACAAGTCAGATAAGAGGAGTTTTACACACTCAACGCTATGCCACGTTAGTGAGAGCAAGTAGGAGCAAGAGAAGATCGTTGACGATGCAACACTTCCGGGTGTCAACAACACAAATGTGGGGGAGGGAAAGAAAAGAAGTACCACAGGAATATTTACATGATGTCGCTAGTGAATGTTATCACAACGTATACTCGCACATGTAGTGCCACTCATATATATCAGTTCATCTATGTACATTATAAGCTAATAAATGAATTATAATCTTGTCATCGTGCAATTTTTTATTCACGCGTTACGCATGCTTACTCCATTTGTTTTTCAATGAGTGTCATTCTTACATCAAATATACAACCTTCTACTTAAATCTAACATTAGCGGAAGTAAATGAAATTTGATTCGATTGCCATCAGAAGCAACAAAATGTTAGTTTGACGACTTTTCTGGGATAATTTTCACACATGTAGTATATAACATAACAAATGCATGCATAATAAAGGATTAAGGCGTACTGCAGTCTTATTTTTTAACTTCATTTGATTAAGAAATGTAAAATTTGAAATTTAGTCGGTTTGGCCCTCAACTTAACTAATCATCTCTCTACGAGTTAAATAGGTAGCACTAAAAACAATAGTCAAGAATTTTAACAAGAAGCAGAATCGTTTAAATTTTTTGCAACCTTTGGCATTTGTGATGCATGAACTTTGATTATAAGATAATTTTGATGAGGTTACATGTCTGTTTATCATGTGACAAGCGATCTGATACACTTGAATCTTCATAACAAATCTTAACAACAATTTTGATACTACGAGGCCGCTACCTAGATAAACCTAGAATCTTGAATGAAAATGAAACTAAAGATGATATCAGAAAAGGAAGTTGCACTCACATCATTCACCTTTGCAGCATGTGGGTCAGGTGGGTCAATTGGGTCAAAGATGCGGTGGGTCAGGTGGGTCGTGGGTCACATATGTCGTGGGTCAGGTGGGTCATGGGTCAAGTTTCGTTGACCCACTTCCAACTCTGATTCAGTATGAGTAGGCATTAATGAAATGATGCAATTTTGCATTAATGTGACAAGCTTCACGAAAATGTGTGTACATCTTATGTCGTTGAAGTTAGCATCAACTCCAATACCAACTTTTGAAAAGATTTGCACAGAATCGAAAACCACATGTACAGATACTATCAATGACGCAGAGTTTTTATAGAGACAAGAATTATTCCAAAATTCGAACTCCTTCAGCTTCAAAATTCAAATTCATATTCGAAAAATTGGTGCAAGTATTGGGTGCAAGTTAGCGAGTTTGAACAGCATACCAATGGAAAAATTTAGATACAAGCACTAACAACTGAGTTTGTACAACAACTTCCGGCACTTTCCCTACACGAACAACCGGTAAAACCGGCAGAAACCAATTTTCTCGAAAAATCATGAGATTTTTCAAAAAAAGACTTGGTGCTACGTGGAAAATGAGTTTGTACAGTGCTCCAACCAGTGAAATAGTATACTACTAATCAAATATGAGTTTGAACACACTTGGTCGACGCTCCAGCACTTCTGCGACCGGTAAATACCGGTTATCATACAATAACCATAAGAATGCTGCCCATCTATGAACAAAGCAATTGGTGCTACATGGAAAATCAGTTTGTACAGTGCTCCAACCGGTGGAAAAGTGTTCTACTAATCAAGTCTGAATTTGAACACACACTTCTCCGACACTCTAGCACTGCTAGTTATTGACACTGCTGATCCCCCTACGGGTTCTCAAAGTCGATCAGAAAACCACGGAAAAATAGTAGGCCTATCCCTCATAGCAAAGAATACGTGCTGTCTACGGTAGATAACTACGGTAGAAATCGATAGTTTATCTTCCGATCTAATGATTGAAGCAAAGGAAAATTGCTTATGAGTGACACAGTTTTTCGAGGAGCAAGCATAGCAGAACCTTTGCATGAGTCAACAAATGACCGCTACATCTCCCTAGACACTGACGAGACCGCATTAGCGTAAGAAATTAATATTGCCTCTTTCTCGGATTTTTCGAAAAATTAAATGCAGCAATATCAATTGCAAGGACCGTCTCATTTGGTTGAAACATATTTTAATTGAAGAGTTCAATATTAAAACTACCATAATTTCCGGCCTATTAGGTGCATCCGTGCATAAGGCGCACAACCAGAATTTTAGGCAATTGCGTATTTTGACAACAGATGCAAGGCAGAACATGGCCTGGCGCACTTCGCGGATAAGGCACACATGTACACTTTCAGATATTGTCGTATCTAGTAGGAAATAATGATTGAAACTATCACTGTAATCTGGCACCTCCTAAAGCGGAAGAAATCTGCATCCTCAAGCGCCACACACTAAAATTTCAGAAGGCTAAGTTGAATTAGTAGGCTAGCATACTGAAGAGAACAATAACCCTTAGACGTAAGCATCTGCATAGGAGAGCGTGAGTCACTGCTTGCCAGACAGCAGGAACGCTGTCGCATAACAATGGCTGCTATTGAGGACATCATAAGTTCACGTTGCTGTATCTATACGTGAATCATTCTCCGCTTCATCTCATCGAGGTTATGTATCTGGCTTTGACTTCGAGTGGCAAGTTGACTTTCCGTCAGTGATATTGCAATTAAATTGTTTACTGAAATTATCTGTTGAAGTTGTGCAGTAGTAAATTGCAAATATAGGGGCATCATGATGTCATGCAAGGATACTACATCTTTCCCATCAACGTCGATCGAAATACTGGATAAATGGAAAAGAAATAAAATAAGGCTTGAAACCAAATAGCCAAAAATCTACATTCTACATTTTCTCGTGATAGTCAACCGTGACAGATATACTAATCAATCTGGTTCATCAACTAACGGCAGCTCTGAAAAATGAGGTGAGTTTCCTGTTTCTCTGATAGCCTATTCGAAAGAGTTGTAATGCATGCATGCTGTATAGCACTAATATAAATCGAGTCTGCGACCTCTGTAGTTAAATGCCACTTTTCATAACGGGACTAAATTAATTCTTGCGAATAATGCAAATTACAAATTTAAAAAAAGCTGTAAATTTTCGAGGTAGGCATACATTGTATTTGTCAATTTCATACATTCATTCGCGTTATCTGTGCTCGGTGAAGCCTCTGAGAAGCAAATGCGTATTCATAGAAACTGCTGAAAGTACTCATCTGTTATAAGTGGCGTGTCTAATAAGGTTTCCGAGCCAAGGTAGAAATATAGTAGATGCACGCATGTGAAGGGTTAATTGAATTGGCATATAAAGTTTAGGATTCAATGCAAAGTTCTAAATACTTTGATGTACACATGTATCATTTATGTGTGGTCAATTATATTCAGAATATTCGAAAGTTCGTTTATTTCAATGAATTTTAATAGAAATACAACAATCAATTCTGTATTTAGTTTATTGGAGGCATACATTAGTTGAATGTAACCTGCTAATGTAACCATTTATCACCAACTGTCATGATAATCTATAGTCAGATAATAGTATAGACATCGAAAAAATCCAATAGACGACACTGAAGGACATTCGTTTCCATTATGTAGTAGAAGAATTATTTTCAGTCTTTCCTGATTCATACATTTAAGAAGAAGCATCTTTGTAAACATATGCTTAAAATTTCGCATTCAATCTTTTAAACGTTTTATCTAATCTATTAAAATTCTGCTGCCATATAGTTGTGAATTCGCTTAATAAATATTCATCAAAATATATGAAATTCCGGATGTTGAACTATGGGCCAACAGACTACTGACAAATTAAAACTTCTATGCTTGTGTAATCTTCTGCCAATAAATATCCTTCTTGTCAGTATTCAAATATCCGAGGTTTTTCTACAATGTCCAGACACTATTAGATGCAAACGTATTTTTAATGCACGACGTTAAGATTTCGACTTCTATAAATATTCAGTCCATCCTGTTGGCTACTTTTAAAAGTAAATCCATTTTAGCAATTAAAGTCTCTTTCCGACTCTATTCATATTCGTCATTATTATTAAGTTCTCAACGTAGCATGATATCAAGGCAAAAATAGACTCCAGCACAAATAGGAAAGACTAAACAGTCATCAACACAAAAAAAGAAGATTAATTAATTAATATAGAATGTTTCTATTCTGTAAAAATACATGATAAGGTAATTCTGATAGCAAGAAAATGTCCGCCTATTGAATGGAACTTTTTTATTCTTTTTCATAAAATCATCTCATGATCAGCATATCATGCTGGTTTCCTCAAACGAACTATACTCACATAGAACCAAGACCTCTGACGTTGATCAGTTTGAGACGCCTTCACAATGGCTATTAAATCACCGTACAAAAGGAGATATTCTATTTTTTCATTTTTATCAAATTTCTAAAGACGATCTTGGGCCATATAAGCCATGCCAGTTATTATTTCTGAAGTCAACTTAGCTCATGCATGTTTGGTAGAGACCTGTGACGCTCATATTGTTTTCATTTGATTAATAAGTACGGCTACTTTTTGTCGACACATAGAAGTTTGCAAGACAGTGCATGCTGTCTGAAGTGGGAGAGTCAATAAGAAATATGTACAGTATTACATTAGAACTTTCAATCGAAAGTTAGTACCTGTGAATATGGATTATTATCATAATATGTGCAATTTTTTGGAGATCTGAAGCTCGTGAATTTCCATAATCTGTAGAATATCGAATAAATAAGAAAGGAGCCAATTTTCTGCAACAAGAGGTTTCAATCATTTTATCAAAGTACATGTGCATGTATTCAATTCAGCATTGATAAATTATATTATCTAGGCGTATATCAAAATAGATAGCGTAATAAAAATAATTAAAAAATACGATATGCTCTGTGTATGCATGATTATAAGAAATTCTATTTTTTTCAATTATGTGTCAAATCAAAAACTTCGAATTTTTGAAGAAATCATAATTTGTTCAGCCTGCTGCATGTAACATGTAGATCTGACGTCCTTGTATCTTAAAGTTAATTATCTTCTTCCTTTCACTCCATAGCTCGTAATTAAAATTCCTTTTTCTTTTTAGCAATCATTTCGACTGGAATATCAGTGAATACTAATATATGGTGTCCACATATTATATCTGTGCTTTGACGGATACAGCATCTATGCCATCACGGTACATGCAGTCTTGTTTCTAGCGTATAATCTCCAACGCAATCGACAGTACTTGGCCGCCGTAGAAACTGCTGGAAAGACGTCTTCGTGTGCGTCACATCTTCACCAAGATCAGTGCAAAGCTCTGTGAATTTTTTTGGTGCCATAAATTACTTTGAATTCTTTAGTTTCCATCTTTCTATAATAGTTCCTTGATGATTTCCTTGATGTTTTAGAGCTGCAATAGCTGTTAGTTTGGATCGTAATTTACTTGAACAATAATTGAGATTGATTAGCATATCTAGCACTTGATTGTTATTCGATATTCGCATCTTGAAACTCTATTTGTTACTCTATCTTTATTGCAACTGTTGATCTACGATTTCATACATGCTTTTATCCACATAATTCTGTAATAAATATCCTGCATGTTTCTGACATTTTTTACTGTCTCGACACTGATTATATTATGTAGCATTTGTATATTTTTCACCGAAAATTGCGTGGTCAGACCAAAATTTTCATTGTACATGTATACATGAGATTTCGTTGCATCTGTTACATAAATAGACCTGTGATTGTATTCATTTTGGTACTGGGTGTCAATTTTATAAATTTCAAGTGAATTTCAATGAAGTTTGTTTTATGTATTCGAATTGTGCAACACTAATATCATGTTCTCTTGCATAACAGCGCTACAGGGGTTAAAGGGTTCTTATTTCTTTAGAGGGTTGTTTGTATAAAGCAAGAGATAAATATTGAATGAATATCATGAGAGCTTCGTCTGCAATAAATCTCAATGCATAACCCGTCTATTGCTGAATAAAGATAGTAGTATGCATTGTCATAAGGGAAAGTAGAATATGGCATTGAAAAATGTTTTAGGAGATGAGAGGCTAGCCTTCTAAAAGGCGCATGCTTTAGGATTTTTTTATTAGGTACGAATAGTGTCTTGCTTTAGGAGGTGATCCAGCTCGCTTTAGGAGGTGCTGGTTTACAGTGTTACCGGTAGAAGAACCGTACTACCGGCAGTGCAGAAAATCCAAAAACTGCGTTATAATAAGTAATTTCCTGTCATATCTGAACAACTACAAAATATCATGATCGATATGATAGCCTAAGAACTATTCCAATAGCAAAAGGTTCAGATAAACAAAATTAACAAAATCTAGCAAGTCAGTAGTTTTTGAATCACTCAACTTCCGAAAATCCGGAGAAGTCGGAGACTTCGGTGTTTGATATTAATACTTGATTCAACTGCAAGTAGAAAGTTTCACTGTCCACTTCAATATTCGATTCGGTATCTGAATCAAGGTTCGCTTCGCTGTCAGAATCAATGTTCGCGTCAGTGTCGGAATCAATGTTCGCTTCGGCATCTGAGTCAAATGTCGAATCGATTGAGTCCAACTATGGCTGAATAATGAATATATATATATATATATATATATATATATATATATATATATATATATATATATATATATATATATATATATATATATATATATATATATAATTATATATAATGAAATGAATGCCTACCAATCTCTTACCGAGCTTAAAAAATCTAACTTGATCATAGATTGGCGTACCTCGCAGATTTCTCCGCATTAGCTGTTTCTGAGTAAAAAAAGTCACGCCTTATAGGCCGGAAATTACGGTACTTTGAATTATTTGTCAAACGAGAGACAATCGCCAGAGATTTGTAGAACATCCACTGATACAGGAGAACCGTGTGATGGTGCAAGGGTAGAATCACCTATGGAACATGCTCGTGATGAAGCTCTCCCGTCATAATTTACTGCAACCAGGACCACAAATGCAAATGAGAAAAAGCGATCTATCTATCTACCTTCGACAGAAATTTTTAACCAAAGTAATCTCGTTCAATTCTGATGATGACGGTGGAATTTCCAACAGCTGTTTGCTCTGGGCACAGTGACTTACGACACCGCTAAAACAAGGGCATACTGTGTTGTTTTAGGACACACACAAGGGTCACGTGCTTCAACTACGCAGAGTTGACCTTCACTGTGATGTGAAACGTAACATATCCATCATAGGCAAAAAATGTTACTACAAAAGCAAGCAAGGATTCCTTTCTTCTCATTTCAGGAAATATTTGTAAACAGTAGATGCATCTTAAGTATGTAGATAAAGAATATCTAAGCGCAAAATGAAGCAATTTCTCCACTGGTTCATTTGTAAAACCACACCATTCAGAAATGACACGTCCATCAGCAAAATTGGCATCAAATATGAGAAGCTTGATGAATTTCATGTAGGAATCAATTGGAAAATTGAGTTGTTGCCAAAAATTTTTTATCCACAGTAACTTTTTGAAATTGGTAAATATGAATTTCTGAAAATCATCTTGGCGAAAAAAGATGGCAGACATGTCACCAAAAAAATACATTAGAGCAATGAGTTGATTGCACACTTAACATATTTAAACACTTTGTTTTTAGCGAAAGATATGCACTCAGTGCCATCACCTATCTGCAGCGTCCATCGAATTTGATGTCTTTCGGTCATTATATCTGCTGCATGAAGAACAAACCAAAATGGATAGAAAATTATGGCCTGAGAAGGAACTCCAAACCACCTTACCTTCGCCATGCAGTTAACCTTTTAAAATTTCCAAGGATAGGGTTGTTCGCAAATCTATATTTCTATACGCTAGAATCTCTTAGAATTTTATGCGGGGTGGTTTGGGGAAATGCGACCTGAAAAAGGCTAATTTGTTTATGTCGAGCAACTGTGCAATCATCATTGACTCGACTTAACCAATAATATCATGATCTATTTTCAAGGCTTGAGGATTTCAGTCCTGAAGTTGCTTCGGTCATACAAGGATAGGTTTCTCTAATATTGACCATCAAAGTTAGTGACTTCAAAGTCGCTTTTGCCTCGTCATTGGGGGTAATTGCGACATGGTATGCAGTTATTGCGACTAAGTACATTTTCATATAGCTGATGGGCGAATTATATCTCGATGATAAGTTGGGAGTGTAATATGAAATGACGGTGATGTTTTCCGCTCCGTATAGAGAAATTGATGTTTACAAGAAAATCTGAAGGGCCCAATCGGTACCAAGAATAGAGACTTTCACACAAAGGTGGATCTAGGCTTATTTGTGATTGCAGAATTGATATCGTTCATTATTTCGATAGATCTATGTCTATGTTACATGAAAATGGGAAGAGTGTTTATAGTATGCTTATAGTAAGCGTATTTTGAAGCTGAATAGGCCTATTTTTAAATATAATACATACATGATGTGCGACAACTGATTTACTATCAAAAAGCAGAATTAACCATTTAAGAAACATACGAGCGTAGCAGGAGAAAATAATATCACAATTAGGCCCTATCACAATCCTTTCCATTGATTGACTTCAAACTGCGTCTTTTTGCTGTTAATCGATCGCAACTATTGTCGTTTGAGATATCGGTGATTTCAAAATATGTTTGTGACGATTTTATTGACATAATATTAGGAAGTGTAAGTACAGGAGTGTATCAAAAACTTCAGCGGCAAAAATCAAACGTTTGAGCGTTTTCGCACTTATCCCAATGGACCATTCGATAAAAAAAGGTTTGTATGATATTGAAAACATTTTATTTAGATCATGACAAGGTTATACCTGAAATATCATAAAAACATTGACATATCTAAGATAAGACATTCTACGAAGGTGATGCAAATGTTAAAAAACGTAAAAAATGTTTTTACTTAACTTAGAGATGTCTATATGGCATCCATGAATGTTTTGTAAATGTCAGAACAAAACGTTTATTATATATATGTATATGTTTTCAGATAAAATATGATTTGACAAATTTGAAAACATGGGGGGAGAGATAACCCGTAAGTACCGATGTGGTATGCCATCCAAAACACAGCTGTGTTGTCAAGAACATTAAAGGTGTAGTTCGTCCAATTTTGCATATCGTTTTTATTCGCTCAATCAATGCTAGCCGCAACCCTGATCCCTGTCATCCACTTGTTCTCATCTTATTCATCATCGTTGAAGCGAAGGAGAGCTGCAAAGTTTCGTGATGACGTCACCTCCGACAACTCTCCAATGAGAGAGACTGGTCAACATACATGCAGAGTTCGCGCTGACAAGGTCTTCGTTAACAGGAAAGTTTAATTGACCTGCCTGGACCACATAGCGCTCATACATTCTCTATCGAAGCAGAAATGAGTGACGGGCCAAGTCGCACGCATCATTCATCAATTGAAATGTCGAATCATAGAGATGAATCTCGTTCAATAAATGTGATGATCTGTGCTGTATTAAGTAATAGATAATGCATAGATTTGACAAATAATGACCGGAGAAATCTATGCATTATCTGTTATAATGCATGACTTTTTTCATAGAAGTCTGCACCAGGTTGATAATTTCCAACCAGGAAAATAATTACCTGCTTCGTGGAACTTGTTAACCTGTGGACATAGAAAGCCTTGCAAAATCATGCATTATGCAAATCATATTGTTCATAAATATGGTTTATGAGCTATATCTTTGAATGGAGTACGGATGGAGTAACTCATGGACTCCTAGATATATAACACCTGGACTGAAAGCTGAAATTCATTTATACGTAAGACGGCTGATTTGACTCCGATAGCAGATAGAGAAAAATATTAGTTGTCAATTGAAAGTGAGATGATTTGAGAAAAAGAAGTAGGAATTTCTGGAAATCAGAGGAACATGGGATTGCAACTAACCGATCATCGTTGACTGGATATGGAATATTGACAATATTAGATGGAACAATACCGTTTAAGATCATGATTTGTACATTGTACGTAGTGTGTAAAATTATGGTTAGTGGAGACAGTATCAGCAACGGCAGCTTGAGCCTACATCAGACTGTAATGTGAAACGTGTCCTACCCCGCCTTGATTCAGGCCCTACATAGGTGTGGAAATAGTTCGAAATGTCAATTTAAATAGATGGTTGTACAAATGCCAGCGAGGAATCAGTGAGTGGAAAATAGGAAATATTGTGATTGCTACTGTCTTCAAAGTCGGTTAGTTGCAATCCTATGTTCATCTGATTTCCAGAAATTCCTACTTCTTTTTCTCAAATCATCTGACTTTCAATTGACAACTAATATTTTTCTCCATCTGCTATCAGAGTCAAATAAGCCGTCTTACGTATAAATAAATTTCAGCTTTCAGTCCAGGTGTTATATATTTAAGAGTTCATGAGTAACTGTATAACCATTATCGAATGCGCTATGGTCATCTAATAAATTTAGATATCGACATCTATCTTTGCCTGCCGATCTCACATGCACTACCAGATATCATTGAATCAAGGAATTTCCATCCTTTGTTTCTAGAAAGTTTCGTAGCTTCACGCCTCATTCCTCTGGATAAAAATCCAGGTGTTAGACCGATAGGTGTTGGGGAGGTACTCAGACGAATTATTGGAAAAATGATCTCCGGGACCATGAGTGAGGATATCAAAGCTGCCGCAAGTCCTCTTCAGACATGTGCAGGGCATACGGCAGGATCAGAAGCTGCAATTTTTGCAATGAACACGATTTACTCAGAAGAAGCAACAGATGGTGTTTTGTTGATTGATGCTCGAAATGCATTTAACGCGATGAACAGAAAAGCAGCATTACACAATATCAGAACACTTTCTCCATCAATCTCTTTCTACATAATCAACTCCTACAGTGGAAATGGTCGCCGATTTATGTCTGGTGGTGGAGAGATCATGTCCCAAGAAAGAACAACACAAGGTGACCCATTAGCTATGCCTTGGTACTCTATCAATACTTCAATAATGATGCATTTTTTAAAGGTTCATGTGCCGAATGCAAAACAAGTCTGGTTAGCGGATGATTCGTCTGCAAGAGGAAGGCTGAATGATTTGTATGAGTGGTTTCATAACCTCGAGATAGAAGGGAAAGGATGGGATATTTTGTAAATGGGAAAAAATGGGCTGATTACAAAATCAGAAGATAAAATGAGATATGCGAAGCAGATATTTGGCAATGAGATAAAACCTCACAGTTGAAGGAGTGCGACATCTTGCTGCTGTTTTGGGAAGTAGAAGTTATAAAGAAAAATACTGCAAGAAAAAAGTAGAAAAGTGGGTCAACGAATTGAAAATATCGACTGAAGTATCAAAATCACAGCCTCAAGCGGCATTCACAGCTTTCAACAAATGCTTCAAATCGAAATTTACCTTTTTCATGGGAACTATATCCGATTTTGATGATTTCCTTGGACCATTACATGACACCATCACTGATGAATTCATTCCAACTCTCTTTGATTGTGTTGGTCCTCTATCGAAGGATATGCAAGAGCTTCTCAAGCTTCCCATTTCTCAAGGGGGGTTGGGTTTGCCTGATCTTGCATCAGAACCCTCTTTTCAACATCTATTATCAAAAATGCTTACAGAATCACAAGCATCATCAATTCTGTCGCAAAGTCTGATAAGAAAGAACGATGATGTGAAATTGACGAAAATAAAAATTGAACATTTGAAATCAGAATATCTAAAATCAAAAATAAAGAATGTTGAAGAAGTGATTTCCCCTGAAATGTTGAGATTCGCAAAACAAGCAAAACACAGAAGGGCAAGTTCTTGCCTCAGTACAATACCATTAATGGATCAAGGATTTTCACTGAATAAAGAACAATTCAGAGATTCACTACGCTATGGTTTAATATTGCCCAATTTACCATCGTTTTGCACTTGTGGAGAGAAATTCACTGTGAATCATCTCTTTCATGTAAAAAAGGTGGTTTCATTTCGCTAAGGCATGATGGGATTCGTGATCTCTTGACCGGCTAACTAGCCAAGGTATGCAAAAATGTCGAGTCCGAACCACATCTTCAGCCACTTCATAATGGGACAATTCCATATGGTAACGGACGCTCGTTTGCAAGACTTTTTAACCTCTACAGGCTGTTTAAAACATCATAGATCTTCTGGATTTCACAAATATATGTGTTTATATTAGGTATTCATCTCATAGAAAAGTTAGGCCGAAATTCTTACTACAGCTAATTTGATAGCCCAAAAAGTAGGCGTAACGGACGCTAGCGCAGAAATTCTAATTTTGACTTTTAAATTTTTTATGGAAAACTTCACTTTCAAGTGATATCTTCCTAAAACTATAAGAGACATGAAAGTTTAAGAAAATAATATTCGTGAAGCATAGAATGGTTCCTGTTTAATTTTGCGATAGTATTTTCGACGTTACGGACGCTCGATCTGTTCACTTCCTAATTTATGCTTGTAAAACAATCTTATGCTCATTTCTTCCGAAGATTGTTAATACGTTAATAGTGCATCTATGTTTTAATCAATTTCTCTTTGTAGTCTTGCACCATAAAGGCCGTGTAAAGGACACCATTAATCATTTTCTTTCTTTTTCCATAATTTTCCCTCTATTTCTAACACTATCTACTATGGATTGACACTAGTAGTTAGAATTGCGGACGCACTGATAGTGGATGCGAACATGGATTGGAACATGTGTTCCGAATTGCCAATGCGAACATGTTCCGAATTGCGAATGCGAACATGGATATGAACATGTTCCGAATTGCGAATGGATGCGAACATGGATAGGAACATGTAAATAGGAACCGCGTTCCGATTGATAGGAGAATTGAGATCATACTCAATGATTCGGAACGGCTTGTTCCGAAATTGAATTAGAGTATGTGAATTAGAATAGGGATGCGAACATCTATTTCGGTACTTAAACAGGTGTTTGTTTTGAGACTGCTTGCTCGAATGCGACAATTGTGGCCATTGTGACTATGATGACAATTTTATTTATTTTCATAACTAGGTTAAGTTATAAATACGTGGAAGTTGCTTGATGGTTAGTTTCCCAATTTCATGGATTGTTGCAAGAGACCTTGGTTATTCGCTAAAGGCTATAGAAACTGTTACAAATCTAAATGAAAATATCAAAGCTGGTGATTTAGTTGAACGACTAATGGATCTGGATGAGCATACCATGAATGCTAAATTGGATCGTAGTTGGATAGAAGATTTCTCAATGCTACATTATAAAGACAGTGAAATTAGGAGGATGAAATTGGAACTTTCTGAAACGGAGATAAAAAAAATGAAACCTTCAATTGATCTATCAAAATGTTCTAACAATGAAAGTGACTTCAGAAAGAAATTAGAAACAGAGACGTTTAAACTATTATGTGAACGGAACTGCATTAGGTGTTTTGAACGGGAAAAATCCCTTCTCTTCTTACCATGTTCTCATTTTGTCATGTGTTCTACATGCTATATACCCTTGGAAACTACATTTTGTCCCCTTTGTGATGAAGAAATAATTTCAACAGTCACTGTATATCGTTCATGATGAGTCATCATGCGTGTCTGTGATTGGTTGCTATTGTGCAGCTTTTGTATATAAGATTATCACACTTCTATTACAACCATACTTGTTGAGGATTGTAGACATTAATAAACATGCCATTTACCACGATCATTCCTGTTTCAATTATTCACAAAGACAATCTGTTTACTAGCAAGATTTTCTACTCTGCAAATGATGTTATTGGTTACAAAGCTGATCTCATAGATCTGATGGAGGATATTGTCACATTCTATCATTGTGAAGATGATATTGAACTTCAGAAACTCTTAATGAGGATATTGACCAATGCCCTTACGCGAGTACTACGATTTTGGCTCGATGAAGTGTTCAAGCCTCTGAGTTTGACGGAAGCTATTCCACAGAGTTCTCGTTGCTATTGTGAAATGAGAACACGGAAATTGAAGACTTGTTTGCATGATATAATCGTATTTAGCCACTATGATGAAAATGGTGGTAAATTCAAGGTGGACATGTTTACCGGACCCCCATCGATGAGCGTCAATGTGGCAGTGCAAGATGACCGGGACATAATCAAGTTTAGAGCATACTATGCTAATCTTTTAAAAGTCTTCGCTTCAAAACCATGCTGTTCATGCTGTCCTCTATCAAAGGATTTAATGTCTAATATAGAACAGCTTATAACTGCAACGACTCAGACTTTGAGTGATGTTGATGACTACGACCTACCATCTGTTACCGTTTGACTTTGTTGCATGGAACTAAGCAAAAATGTGTATTTTCATAAATGCTTTGCTTTTAACACAATAAAAATGACTGCAAAACGAAAGGCATCTTTTTCTCGGAAGAATGGTTCTTTTAGACCTTCAAGTCAGTTTAAGAAGGCGTTGCGAAAGTTAAACAGCATGCGAAACAATAAAGTTAAGTGCAAATTAATTCAAAACTCAAGTGATGATTTCATCCGTGATTTGGCTTTTGCAATACACAAATGCCTCCCAATATACAAACCTTTATTGAGTACTGATTCTCTAAACAGCATTAGAAAATTTTCAAATCCAAGAAGCAGTGATATGAAAAGGCGGAACTTAGTACAGCGTGGAGGTGGTGGGTTTTTGAATATGCTGAATGATATTGGAAACAGCATTTACAATGTACTCAACAGTCCACTAGGGAAAGTTGTAGCAGGTGCCGCAGTGTTGCTATAGACGACGAATCATGGATTGACACGTCATCATTGATTGATGACTCATGTGAATATGTATATAAGAGAGACGCGCTTGTACTCTTTAATCACTTTCAAGCTATCATTCATCGCTGACGGTTGAAAAGCTCCGAATAAGTACAACATTGAATTATGTCTCAAAAAATGTTTATAGTTAGAGAGGAGAGCGACTCATTTGAACGTGATCTCTTTAAATTCCGACCGACAAGGAAGGTTCAAGGGATTGGAAATACCTTTTACTTCCAAACGTTGAGCTATGGTGACGATGGTTTCTACCTTCAAGTTCCATTTTTCCATAGTAATGGTATGTCTTCATCTGGATATAGCAACATGAGACAAATGCGAGTGACCTTTCCGAAATGGCAGCAGATGATACTCAAAACCATCGACTCTTTGGCGAAGGAATGCGTTGTGTTGCCCGAAAGTGCTCCTACACATTGGAGGAAGGCGTTAGAGGAAGGAAGTGGCTATAAGGATTTACCCGAGTTCGATACGCTATTCTTGAAATTGTCCGATCACTTTCAAGCATTCGATCTACTTGGAAATACAATGGAGTGTGATGATCTGAAGCGCGGACGATGCATGGGTTTAATACACGTCAACGGTCTATACATTGGTGCTCACGGCTCAACCGGAAAAGTGGCATCGTTACAAATGAAAGTTCTACAGTTGGTTTATGAGCCAATGCCCATTGATAAGTGTCTAATCACCATCGATAAATCTACTTCAAAAGATGGGAAGGATGTTGAAGAAAGCAAAAGCGGGGACGGAAATCCAAGGAAGGGAGTGTTAAGTTGAAATTGAAACGCCAAGATGCTCAAATTGACGCGAGAAGTTATTTTAATGCTGACATTGATGAGGAAACACAAATGCTGTGAATGTGAAATGAAAGTTTCTAAATGTAAATAAAGTTGTTATGGAACATGACTTGTTTTATTCTAAGCAAACTGGTGGGTGTTGGTCTTTAAAGCTTTTTGAAATTTCAGGATGACAGATTTTCGCCTATTCACTGATCGCACAATGTGTGTGGCCGGACCAAGTCAGTCCGGTAAAACTACTTTTGTAACTCAATTACTACAATTTAGAAATGAGATGTTTAATAAAGAAATTAAAAGAGTTAAATGGTGTTATGGCATATTTCAACCACAACTACATTCTGCACTTCGCCAGAAAGGTTATGATGTGAAGCAAGGGTTACCGACAACTGAAGACATCAAAGCAGGTGACTTACTAGTATTAGATGATCTATTACGTGAAAGCAAATCTTCAAAGGATGTAACTGAAATGTTCATTCAAACTGCACATCATAGGGAAGCTTTTATTATCTATATCACCCAAAACATTTTTGATGGAGGGAAAGAGCAAAGAACTAGGAGTTTGAATACACATTATTTGGCAATATTTAAAAATCCAAGAGACAGCAGTCAGATACATCATCTCAGTAGACAGATATTACCTCAACAACCTAAAGTTCTTTCAAAAATATATGAAGATGTAACTAAGAAACCACATGGCTATCTATTTATTGATCTAACCCAGGAATGTCCGGAACGACTTCGATTTCGAACAAATATCATACCTAATTCCGCTGAACCAATGACAGTTTTCTCGGTTCACAGTTAGTTTTAAGCAATGTACTTTGTTGCCTTATTATTTTCAAACATGTCGTATTCAAAGATGGTAGTCATTCCTCAAGAGGAGTATGTACAATTGACTACATTACAAAGTGCACAGGAAGTCAAAAATATAGATCAACCTATTACGAATCAACTTAAGGAACTAACACAAAAGGATATGGAAATTCAGAAGATTAAGGATCCCTATCGACGAATGCAGTTAGCAGCTGAAAACATTGATGAGAGGCGACAGATTCGTGATAAGTTGCGACGATTTATAACCTTGTCAACACCTCGACCATATCGTGTGCGCGCTGAGCGATTATTTGACTTCATTGATCCACATGTGAAGTTCAATGAGAGAGGGGAGATAATAGATGAAACAACTGGTGATGTTATTAGAAATAGTCACATAGATGACCTTCTGCAATATGCTGTTAGAGATGTAAGGCGAAAACTAGGTGCACCACAAGGGTGGTCATATTTTCAGAAAATTTTATCTGATCAAAATGTACCACACAATATTATTGGAGGACCGACTGTGAATGAGTTGGACAAGGGTCACTTACAAGATGAAACAAAAAGTAAAACACCCACGATGGCGGTCAAGCGAGAGCTTCATGATCCCGATGATCTTCAACCAAAAAGAGCTACTAGGCGCTCAATGCGTGTTGGAAAGGATTATAGTAAATATTAAGCAAATATAAATTAAGCTTTGCTTCTCTCATATCATGTCGCTACAAAAGTTTTGCTGCTGTTTGAAATCTGCGCTCGAAGGTAAAGGAGAAGAGGGAATAGAGGTTGATATCAATTGTGTTAGCAGTTGCTGTGGGAGTAATACGCGTGCAAATCAGAACAAAGACGATGAGTACAGCAGTGAAACTCAGAAAGATTTATTACGACTTAAATCACCCCGCAAGTTTCAGTCGTCCGGAGGTTCTAGCTCGTGCAGCAGGTGTGGGGATAGAGAAAGTCAAGAAGTGGTTAAGGAGTCAACCGACTTACACTCTTCACAAAAATGCGAGAAAGCGGTTTCCAACGAGAAAATATGTTGTTAACAATATAGATAGTCAATGGCAAGCGGACTTGGCTGACATGCAACAGATATCACAGTACAATGATGGCTATAAATACATCTTAACCGTAATAGATATTTTATCTCGCTATGCTTGGGCACGTGCGCTGAAATCTAAACGAGGACCAGAAGTTGAAGCGGCTTTTCAGAGCATTTTCGATGAGGGGCGTGTTCCGCAAAGAATACAGACCGATCAAGGGAAGGAATTCGAAAACTCTCATGTTCGAAGTCTCCTTAAAAGTCATAATGTGGAATTGTTTAGTGTTAAAAGTGCTTATAAAGCTGCCATGGTTGAGAGGTTCAATCGCACACTGAAGACAAAAATATGGCGCTATTTCACTGCAAAAAATACACATGTTTGGGTAGATGAGCTTCAGAAATTTGTTAAGAATTACAATGAAAGCTACCATCGAATCATTAAGATGAAACCTGTCGATGTTACCCCAGATAATGCGATGGATGTATGGCTTCGATTGTATGATAAGAAAGCGAAAAACATTTCCAATGAAAAGAAAATAAATGTTGGTGATAGAGTTCGGATTTCAAAGGTTAAGTCTACATTTGAGAAGGGGTATCTACCTAATTGGACTGAAGAAGAGTTTTTTGTAGATGAAGTAAATACAAAATTTAGACCCACCATGTATAAATTAATAGATTACCATGGCAATCCAATTGAAGGAAAATTTTACTCTTATGAATTGCAAGTAGTAGACAGAAGTGAAGAGGTGTATATGATTGACAAAATAATTAGGAAGAAAGGTCATGGCAATCAAAGGAAATATCTAGTTAAATGGAAGGGATATCCTGATTCATTCAATAGCTGGATAACGCACCAGGATCTACAAAATGTGGAGGTGGGAGACACTCGTAACTTTTAAGCTAATATAGCATGTGACTTCTTACATATATGTGGTCAACATGTCTACTAACTTCAATATCATTCTTCCAAGCAATAGCAACCCCAAGATATTCCCAAGTAACAAACCATCTCTCTACTCTGTTGAATTCGCTAATCCAATTACTCTGCATGGACCCCATGAAGTTGCTCTAACTGAAATTACTTATTACAACGATATCAGTTTGCTAAAGAACAACTATTTTGAATTACATAAAGAAGTACGAGAGAAGGATGATTGCTTTCGCATATTTCAAAATAGTCTACATGGTACATGGGCTTTTCATCATCTAACTTTACATCCGTTTTCAACATCTTTACCATCTGTCCAAAACATGATTAAAATTCAAAAGGCATTTGCAACGTCAACTTTTGATTCTAAGGTTCCCACAATGAGCTTGCAAGATACAGAAAAGGAAATCGGTAGAATGTTTGAACGAATAAATGATCTCTTCAAGCTGACTTTGAATAAATTCTACAAACCAGTCATAAAGGGGTCAACAAAATTGATGAAGGAAGGGAAGCATGTTCTTCTTGTATTAGGTAAGGATTTGAGTCATACTTTTGGGTATTCCAGAACAACTTTCTCATCAAGGTATTGGTACAATGGACGTGGGTGGAATTCGGAGAGGAAAGTCACTGATTTTAAATGTAGAATTGTGCCATTGTATGCATTACAAAAAAGGAGCATCCGAGTAAAAAATAAATTTGAGGTCATTAGAAGTGTTGAAGACTTTGCAAGAAAGTTTCAAGGATCAGTGCCAGAAACGTTAATGACTTGTGAATATAAGAAAGAGAAAGTAACTTTATTTACTGTTGAAACGGAGGCAGAATTTATTGTTTTTACTAAAAAGACACCATTGGAAAAGTCTGAGTCCGCTGTTATTGAATTCGGATCTGAAATGATTGGGATGTTTAAGGGCCTTGAAAGCGCACCTTGGTTGACAGAGTTAAATGATACATTCAAGGTTCAATTGTCCTCTTCTAAACTCAAAGCATCAACAAATGCTTCATGGGATATCCACGTATACAGCGAAGACATATTGGGTGATGAATTGTCTACTTCCAGTGAACTTGTAAAAAGAGTTAATTTGAACATTGAAAGCTTGAAAACGCCATCTGAATTATGTACAAAGTTAAATGAGTTTGGTGTAGATTACCTTGATGCAGATGAATATCACTTTTCTTATGATCCACATAAGAAACGCATGATTCTAAAGTTAGGAAAGAACTCTCTTATCAAGCTGGATAGCGTGTTAACGTCCACATTGGGATTCTCAAAATCAATTATTTATGAAGGCACATCAATAGGCGATACAGCCCCATCACTAGAGCGTGATATAAGTAACTTATACGTCTATTGTAACATTATTGAATATACAAGGGTTGGCGACGTTGAGGCCCCACTTCTGCGCACATTTCCTCTCTCATCCGTAAGGAAGCAACTAATCAATCGAGAATTTATTAACACGATGTATGTACCAATGAGCAGAAATGTCATCAATAGAATTGACATATCAATTCATGATGATACAGGTGAAGTAGTACCATTCTGTGGTGGTGTTACTGTTTTAACACTACACATCAGGACACGAGAATAAGGCTTTACGCTATTGTGGGATCTATAATCATCTACAGGACATAATGTCAGGCATTTACAGTGGTCCATCCTATCAGAGCGGCTATCCCGTGTTTGCTGGAGGTAGACGACAAGTTGGAGGAGGCATATTCGGTGCACTAAGACGTATGGTTCTCCCAACACTCAAAAAGTATGGTGTACCATTCATGAAACGGGTTGGAAACAGAGCTTTAGACTTTGGTGCAAATGTTGCAGCTGATGCACTTCAAGGGGAGAATATCGGTGAATCCATGAAATTGCGTGCACAGCAATCTGCCATAGACGCATTAGATGATTTAACAAAGACGAGGCGTACAGTTCGGAAGAAACGTAGGAAGTCAAGACAAGTTGGATCAGGTCGAGTTACTAAGCAAAGGCGTAGGAGAAGTAAAAAGCCCACCAGAGCAGCACGTTCTAAATCAAGACGTCGTGTGAAAGCAAGAAAGCGCAAACGAAATTCCACAGCGACTGGAAACAAGTCAAAACGAAGGAAGACAACATATTTGTAAAGCTAATACGATGCAGAGTATCAATTCGGCTTTGTGTTTCTTCGATTCACCACCTCATCAAACTGACATTATTTCCTCAACTATTGTTGATATAGTCCCCACAACAAATATCGATGGTAACCAACAGCCTATTCAGTTTGATATACCTGCTAATCCTCAAGATTATATTGACTGTCAATCCATTGATTTAGAATTGTGTATACAAATTAAGAAGACTGATGGTACCAATATTGATTCAACTAAGGATAAAGTGGGATTGACAAATCTTCCTATTGCCAGTCTATTCTCAGATGTGTATTTAATATTGAATGACAAACAGATTGAAGGAGGGGATCGAGCATATCCCTATGGAGCATACATAAATACAATGACGCAATTTCAGAAGCAAGCTAAACAGTCACACTTGCAAGTTGCCGGCTGGTATGATGATCAGCAAGGGAAATTTGATGAGGTTTCAAATGGAGGTTTAAAAAAACGAATGGAATGGACAGCAGATTCAAAGGAATTATACTTGAAAGGACCCGTCTATCTTGATTTCCTTCGTCAATCTAGATATCTACTATCACAGGTTAAAATGCAAATAAAATTTATTCGTGCAAATCCTGAGTTCGCGTTAATGGCTTTTGGAGCTACAAACTATCAAATCAACATAAGTAGTGCCGTGCTCAATGTAAGGAGAGTAACAATGAACCCGTCAGTCATCAACGAGCATGCGACAGGATTGAGGAAAAGCAATGCAATATATCCAGTTAATCACAGTGTGTTAACAAACTTCACAATTGGTGCGGGATCATCCTCTCATGCCTACCCAAATCTTTTTCCCACTGCGATGCCGAAGGCGGTGTATATCACATTTGTGGAAAATGAGTCATTTATTGGTGCTTTTGAAAAGAATCCATTTAATTTCCAACACTTTAACGTTAGTAAACTAGCACTCTATCAGGATGGAAAATTTGTTGCTTGCAAAGCTTATGAGCCTAATTTTAAAGAGGGTAAATTTGCACGTGAATATGGTTCTACTTTCACTGCACTGAGCATGTTTAACACAGATGATTCAAATGGAATTACAATGGATATGTATAAAAATGGTTACTTCTTCATTATATACAATCTCACAGCAGATGCAGATCTAGGCGGTGAAAGCGTAGGAGTTACAAAGCCTGGTAATCTACGACTAGAGGTGTCATTTGAGTCACCTTTGAAGAAAACAATTACTTGCCTCATTTATGCTATCTATGATAGCAAAGTTGAAATAACGAGAATGCGAGACGTAACTGTCAGCTATCAGAGATGAGTAACTTAAGCAACATACAAATCTTGAGGAAAATGGGAAATGCTCATCCCTACTCCAAGTCAATATTTCTTGATGTCTTTTCTAGAGATAATTTACCTAATTCAATTCCTTTCTATCCTTGTTCGCTTATCATCAATACGGACAGCAACAATCTTCCTGGTAAACATTGGGTTGCAGTGTACATCAATCGCTATAAAGTGGCTGAATATTTTGACTCTCTTAATCTACCTCGCTTACATGACATTGCATTATGGATGAATAGGTTCTCCTGGACGATTAAGAAAGTTACATCGTTTCCACTTCAAAGCAATGTATCTCTCATGTGCGGCGGTTATGTGCTATATTTCATCAACGAGAGACCATTGAAAAATAACTGTAAAAGTGTTTTACAACTTTTTTTCGAAAGACTGCTATAAAAATGATGTAATTCTTACAAAGTATATTGAAACTGTTTTGTAATAAAGTTTTATTTTATATGTAAATATCCTTGTTTTATGTTCCAAATCGTTGGGTTTAGAGGGAAAGCAAAACATGTTTACATTTCAATATGTATTTACAAATATACAGTTCTTTTCTAAATATTTACATAGCTACAATGTAGATTTCACAAATATTTTTCTCAAATCACATAGGATGGGAGGAACATCATTTATGTCTTTAATGCCGGTTATCACAATCTTTCCATTATGGAATACATGAACATGATATGGGTGCCAGTTAGTCATCTGTGCTGCTGGAAATAGTTCCACTTCATAAGTGAGATTATTTGATGATGTGACTTTACGAAAGTCATAATGATAGTTCAATTCACATAACACAGTCATTGTCTTCACTTCCCATTCAGATAATGAGTCACTAAGTAAATTTTCCAACGTAGAATGTAGATATGGTAGATCACCATCAGTGAAGCCACCAACACACTGGATTGTTCCATTTGGAAAGAATAGGATAGTCACATATTTATCCTTCCTCTGTATCCTCCATGTTAACATTGAGGGTCTTCCCAGATGTAGATTCGTTGTCGGCTTCATCTTGTGTTTTATTAATAACCATTGCTTTCGATTGGGAATGTTCCGCTCGATTTCTTGAAGATTGAGTTTTGAGTTTACTTTTGTAGTTAACATGCGATTCACGACTTCCATCCGCTTGATGTCCTCCATCCTTAATAAATGAAATCATATGTGGTAGTATCTCTTTTGTAAAGTTTCTCCATGTGACGTCACTGAAACGGAAAAATCGATAGTCAATATCTTCTCTCTTTGGTGAACAGACGTATAGCTTGACGGTAGAGTCACACTTTATCCATACCTTTTGATCGAGGGGAATCTTCATCCGTGTCTTATGGTTGTCAATCAGATCAGCGAAGTCTTTCAGTGAAGGTAATGCGTCAAGGCTAATGCAAACGCCACGATGTTTTCCACCACTATTTGTTATTAAGTGACGAAAGACTACTTTCTTAGAATTTGTTATGTGAATGCTTTGTGAGTCATTTAATTTCCATGTTCTAATGTAATGAGGCATGTTTTCAAATATAAACCTAAATTTATTTGTTTGCATAAAGCTTGCTATTTTACATCTCAACATATCGGAATGATGTTGAGTGCTACGTCTTCAATTCATAGTAGGACTACCTATGTTTTAGTAATTATTTCTACACATCGGAAAGATGTAGAAATTTCATTTTATATTTAATCTACCTATATATTATTAAGCATGACTACGCAGAAATGTAGTGATTGGTTAGTTTACTTTGTTAAATTTCTTAAACTTCTACGTCACCTGTAGCAGGAAGGCATCTCCTTCTCTTTGAAGGTGGGGGAAGACCTAAACTATAGTGTCCATATGGTAGAGATAGATTTTTATTTAACCAACAGCGCTTATCCTCCCAAAGTGAAAGTCCTCGCTTTCTAAATGATTTTGTAGTGACTACGTGATTTGTTGAATTTATAATTGTCATTTCCTCATTTGTATCTTTCTCACTGTAGTACACAGTCCTATAATCATTATGTTGTAATTTTTTAACTGCAGCTCTCTGCACTCCTTTTGCCCGCTTGATGCTATCACAAGTTGAATCTAGATATTTCATTGAATACATTTTTGGTTTTAGCAAGATCATTTCCTCAAGCAACTTTCCCGCACACTCATCCTTAAAACAACCTAATCTAGCTTTGTTTGTAGTTGAGTATAGTCGGTGATGACTGTCATAGTTTGAAGAGTCAAACTTTTCACCGAAGTATAGAAGTATATCTTCCAGACGGACAGATGGTGATGTGTATAAACATAGAAAGAAACTGTCGGTATCACCTCCACAAAGCCGCGTTCTATTTATCAGTGGACATCTTTTTAAATCATTGTAGTATAACTGGTACATTTCCAATTTGCTGTAGTCAAGTACCGCCTGACCAACATAAATCAATTTATTCAACATTATTGAAGGTTTATACATTTCCATACCAACTAGATCTTCATCAAATATCTTATGCTGTACATAGAGAGGATGATTTGATAATTTTCGACATTGTTCCACGCTGTTTACTAATTTGAATTTTCTCCTTCGTCTTACATTTTCCATTGTTTTACCATATAAAGAATTATTTTTCAACTTATAAAATGACTTTTCAAAGTTGGTACTTGATTGAGCTCTCTTTTGTGAATTCATATCAATGTACGTTCTCAACCATGGCTTTTGTGTGAACTTTATACCGTTGTGAATTTCTGTGATTTTCATACCCATGGATAAATAAAATTTTAATATTGAATAGTGTACAACATAATTTTCCCTATTGAATTGATGAAGCAAGAGTTTTTTAGTTGAACTGAATTTAGTGTCTGGTCTTATTTTCCTATGTAAATCCTTCATATAAGTTGAGAACATATTTTGCTCTACGGTCTGCATCTCTGGCGCTAATGGGAAATCGGCAGTGTCATCATGTATGTTTGCAGGATATTCTAAGTTCAAATCAAAAATATAGCCAATTTCACCATCATCATCGATAGCTTGTATATTTTCTTCGTTTAGAAAATAGCTTACTTCACTATCACTCAACCATTTAAAATTTGAATGTGGTAGACTCTTACTGAGCGAAGAACCGTAAAGGTTATTGACATCAATGTAAGATAAGTGACGACTTTCATTTGTATTATTTTGTAATTCCGAAATGCGTGCACGTGCTCTGTGAATGTTCGTAAAAGTCATTCCACCCCTTATTCCCCTTTCGAAGAGATTATACATACTTTCGTCTTGTATGTAGTGTGGAGGATCATTAGATGTCAAATTTAAAGCTGAAGTAAAGCTAAGATGTGGAAGGCTAACGAAATGGACAGGATCTACTTCATCTTCACTTTGACTTAGTGACCTAAAAACTTCAAAAATATCTGTCAGTAATAATACATCCAGTTTCAAATATGCAAGCATGTAATCACCAAAATTGTTACAATTGAAAGCAAACCACGCATTACTAGCGTGCTTATATTCTTCATCTGAACAATGTTCACGAGTGAGATCATTATAAAATTCACATTGTGGTGGCAGACATTTTTCTGACAATGTATTTAGACTTTTGAAATAACAGTAGGGAAACACTCCCTTTTGATAAAGAATATCATCTGTTAACAGGGGAAATTCATTTCTTAGTTTTTCTACATGTTCATAAACTTGCAATCCTCTTGCTAACTCACTCAATGATGCACTTAAAAATTGATAAGAATCTAAGAATTTTAACTTGAAGTAGATTGTTTTTCCTTTGTATTCGTTTACAGGGACGCTGGCGGATAGAGTTATATACTTTTCAGCTGTTGCTGCTACTACTTCCAATTTCCATGACTTCTTCTTTCCAATTGCTTTATAGCAAACGATATGACTATCATAATTCTTAAAATTATGGAAGAAGATGGGTAGTTCCCGCCTATTTAGTTTTAATCGAAGATTGCATTTACTGCATATTGTTTGTCTATATCTTCCTGTTAAATGGTCGTGATCTCTTACTTTTATGCAATCATCACTAAATACAGCTTTACATTTATTACAATTTTTTACATTTTTATGTTTTTCTTCTTCATCAGAAGAAAGAGACATTGGTTGCCGGCTTATTGCACGCTGATTATCATATAAGTTTTGAGCTATATTTTCTAGGTGATCCAAGAAGTCCATAATACAATTCTCTCCTTTGAAGACATAATATTTGTTTTCAAATCTGGACTGGAGAGCTTTATGCCAAACATGATAAACACCAACTGCTGCCGGTTTGTGTACTTTATTATCGATGTAGCACTCTATATCTGCATAAACAACTAAAGGAGGACTTAATTGATATTCCATGCTACTTGTGCTTACCTCTAGTTGTTTAGGCATTCTTTCTATTTGTGCCTTTCCACGAACACAAAATTGATAATGTCGCTCCAAAGTTGTCTTATATGTAAACGATTGGGTACATCGATCGCAGAAATGTTTATATCTTCTATTTATTTTTCTATATAATCTTGATAGTTTTCTGATTCCACAATAGTGTGCACGTTCATTGTTTATAATTAGTAGTATATTCACAGTTCGTTTACCAATAAAGTTGCTGCTATATCGAACACCTTTTAGTCCTTTTTCGTAAAGGTGAATGTTGATTTTAATGTCATTATTTTTCTCAAACTTAGGAATATCTTTAATTGATACGGGTGTAGAGATGCCATTCATATTTAGTTCAGATGTCCATTTACTATATGATTTTATCTCATTCCTAGAATATGATACATCATTGTAATGTAGCATTGATAGAACTGAATACAAGAAACAGTCATTTGCATTTGAATGTACATTAATTACAGCCTTCGAATCTTTCAAACTCTTTGGTAGATTAAATACTTCTCCACCAGAAAGTAATGGACTAGTAATAACATTGAATTCTATATTTAGTATTTCATCTATAACCCAATTGCTACCCTTATTTGCAAAAGCTTCAATATGACTTGAGAGACTATTTAAGTTATCTTGGAACCATGTATCATAGTCATAAATATAGTTTGTGGATGATGAAGTAAAGTGTGCGAGAAACGTTTCATCTTCCTGAGGATTTGATCGCACATAACGAATTTGTGCTACCAGACGACCACGTAGTTGAAAATTTTCTAGAAGGTTTGTCACTAAGTTCTCTAATATAGATCGCATACTTAATAAAAAGGAAGTTATATCTACTGTGTGTGCTGATGGTGTGATGTCGTATACACGAGCATGACCGTTGAGCGCGCTTTCGCTGAGACTTACAGCTCCATGATTATTTTGAATATTCATCTCACTATTTGTATTATGCATATTCATATGCTGACGGAATTTGCTTATAGAATTATACGTTTTACCACAGCGGGAGCAGCATTGCATAAAGATCAAACTATTATTTGAAGCGCTGATTGGTACATGTCTAGACGTTGATTCAGCAGTACTAGATTTGGGTATTTCACTATCATTAGCTGAGATACTTCGAGGATTTGAATTTAAATTACAATTACTTGGTTGCTTATCACAGACTAGATTGTGTCGCTTTAGATTATCCTGTCGTTTCGTTTCATATGGACACTTCCTACACTGATAAGTTTTTCCTAACTTACAAAACTTTTCATGGCGTAGCAAATTACTATTAAGAGTAAACGTTTTTCCACATTTAGAACAGACAACCATGTTTATTAAACTGGTGAGGATTATAATTTTGCAGACTATATATATTTTTTATCATCCTATGACGTCACAACGATTACTAGCCAATGACATTTGTTCCAATCTACGATGAAATAAGAAGACAGGACTTGTAACAATTTCTTTTTCCATTTAAAGTCAAAACAAAAAGTAAAAGTAAAAAGTTTACATTTTTTCACACTTGACCCTGTCGCTGTGCGACAGTTTAATATGGTGGCACTGCTCACAGCAGTCGGTCGTGTCCTCCATGTGAGACAGCCTCACTCTTGTCAATTCCCCATCGCGAAACACTAAGTGCATCAGCGTCTCACGCACAAACTGTCGACCACCTCTGGCTACAGAGGAGGACAATAGTAGGTTTGACTGTGTTAAATTTCTAACGGACACAATCAAACCCCTATTCTCCTCCCTGAGCTTAGTTTCCCTCTCCTCAGCCATCTTCAGGCGTTGCTGGCACAGTTTTAACCTCTCTTCTAGCCGCTCATCATTCTCGGATGTATCGTCTAGGTCAACATTGTATTGTTGTACTAAAGGAG
The DNA here is from genome assembly GCA_907163375.1 of Prostheceraeus crozeri. NCBI lineage: Eukaryota > Metazoa > Platyhelminthes > Polycladida > Euryleptidae > Prostheceraeus > Prostheceraeus crozeri. The sequence goes on from CAJQUW010014527.1 coordinate 187,106, forward strand.
CAGGAATAGAGACTGGAGCAGGAGCAGGATCAGGGATCGGAGTAGGAGCAGGATCAGGGATCGGAGTAGGAGCAGGAACAGGGATTGGAGCAGGAGCAGGAAAGGGGACCGGAGTAGGAGCAGGAGTTCGGTATTGAAGGATCGGTGTAGGGGGCAGCTGAACGCTGCAAGTTGGCGACGCACGGATTCGGGAGAATGATATTTCTTGTGATGCGAAATCACACATATCCTGAAATAAGAAGAAATAATTGTTTACTATCTATATGTCCTTATAATGAGGATAGAGCACTACAGTTCTAACAAAATTGTGAAAATCGTACCTCAGGAGTCAACGGTGAAAAATTGTCCTGAATCGAATTATTTTGAAAATAGATATCACTGTTATAATTTTAGAACAGCATTTATCAAGAGAAATCATGAGATTTAGTTATTAATTATTAAATTCGGTACTTACAAGGAATGTCTTGCTTCATCCTCATCAGAAGATGTGGGCGACGAGGTGGTTGATGTTGAAGAGGACGAGGTGGTCGATGTTGAAGATTCGCTACTCTCGTCTGAATCCTCCCTCTCATCGGATGAGGACTCCCGTATTGTATAGGGACGCTCCTCATTATCCTCAACGGAAGTTGTAGTCGCAGGTGTTGAGGCGACGCTATTAACCCTGGTCTTTTTCAGGGATAAGGATCTCATTACCTGAAACGGTAGAAAAAGATAGAAGAATAATTGAGTAAATGCATTATGTATGATACATTAAGTGGTGAGAGGAACTTATAATAACGACTATAACAGCTGTACTTACGGGACGTGGGCTACTTGTTTCTTCTACCACACGCATCTTCGGTACCGGTGGCAGAATTTTAAACAGCTGTAAAGAGAAATAACATATTATTTTACATCAAAGGTGATTAATTTTTATCAACATGACTTACATTTCTCACTTGAGGTAACTTTTTGTCAGTCTTTTTCTTCGCTTGAGACCTCGGACACTGAAATGTTTTAAAAATTGAATTTACTTCATACATAGCGAAACAAATGTTCTTAACATTATTCATTTTTTATTTTAAATTTAGCATGTACAGTTATCAGTACTCACCTCTAAATCACTGGATGACGAGTCACTGTCCAGGAATTCTCTTGACTTGAATTTCCTTTTTGTGGGCGGTTTTGTTGGGGGTTTTGAGGGTTCTGCGCATTGACTTAAAACTCCTTCTGCAGCCCTATCCTCCTTCGCGAACAGTCTAGCCAATTTATTTCTTTCGGCTTTCGAGGTCAGGTTAACTCCACCCCTGCCATTCTCCTGCGCACAGGTAGCATGCCGGATGATGAAGGCTTTGGACTTTTCGTCGTTGGCCATTTTTGTGCTTCGCACGTAGGCTCTGCAGGTGAGGCAGTACACATAAGTGCAGCCCTCCTTGAAATTACAATCTTTATGCCCACTCTTGTTGGCATGACGCACCGGTTGTTTACAAGTTTCGCAGTAGTGAAAAATTAATCTTTGACGTGCAATGCTTGCTTGACGAACCATTTCTGTAAGTCATGGAAAACGTTTGTCATTACATTGTCTGTTAGCAAATATGAACTCATTTAAGTAACTATTGTATAAATTTTGGAAAGTAATTCCACAGTCATTAATTTTCTGACAGAGATATATATTTTTCGAGATAGAAACCGAAAGTCGAAATGTTGAATTTATCTTGAAAAGGGTTGTTTACATATTAACATGAAATTGAAATCAGCTGATGTATTATTATTTTATTTCGAAATGAAATCATAGAAACGAAACTGTTGTTTTGAAAAGATAAACATTTCTGACTTTGGTTAAACAACTTTTAATTTGTAAATGGTCCACAGACTATCACTTTGAAAACAAAATTAGCATTTGAATTATTTACAAATTTGAAGCACACTTTGGAAATGTTTGTTTATTTAAACATTTCATCATATAAGCTTGTGTGCTTTATAGGTTTTGAAAATGTTATAATTAATTATGAAAATTAATAATTCTGTTTAATAATATAACATATAGTGTTCCTAACTTAAGATCCAGCCACATGTTTTAAACTATCTGGTTATAAGAACTTAGTAATGTTCCTACTCCCAAACTATAGAAAGTAGTGAATAGAAGAATGTAGAACTCACTTCAGAATTGCAGTTATAAATAGATAAAACGGAGAGACGGAGAACGAGGTCTGCTATGCACCAAGAATAATTCAAAAATGAGTGAAGAACGGAGCTCTACAACTTCTTTATATATGATTCTAACAAAGGAACCATGAACAAAGACCGGATGTCATCATAACATCACATTGGTATAGAAAAACAAACTGTTGAATTCAAACAAATCTAAACAGCTGACATATATTTTAATGATGAAATAGAAAAGTGCCATCAAAGTCTTTGATGCTAGAGTGGTACATGTAACCGCGAAGTTAAGCCAATTAACATGTGATGAAGATGGATTCCCTGCAGTTCTAAACATTTAAAATTCTACTTAAGTTAAGGATTTCATCTAAATTCAAATAATAAAGAAAAAGTCATTAAGTTTTAAGAAGTTAAATCCAGACTGCATCATGAAACGCGCAAAAATCGAAATTTGAATTTCGCGCCAAATTTCGTAAAATCAAATTTCGCGCCAAATTTCGAAAAATCAAATTTTGCGCCAAATTTAAATTTAATGGTATCTAGGGTTAGGGTTAGGGTTAGGGTTAAGGTTAGGGTTAGGGTTAGGGTTAAGGTTAGGGTTAGGGTTAGGGTTAGGGTTAAGGTTAGGGTTAGGGTTAGGGTTAGGGTTAGGGTTAGGTTTAGGGTTAGGTTTAGGGTTAGGGTTAGGGAAGCAAAAAGAGTATCTATGGCACCCGGAACCCATGGGTAAATAAATTTTCGAGTGCGCGAAGCGCACGAGAAAATTTATTTACCCTATAATCCGAAAAATTTCGAGGGCGCGAAGCGCCCGAGAAATTTTGAGGCCCCCCCCCCCCGCCGTGTATGAAGTGTATGAAGGTCAAAGGTCAAGGTCAAGTCAAAGGTCAAGGTCAAGTTCATGTGGAAGTTTATGCATTATGGTCATTTCGAGTGATCAAACTTTAACTTTGAAAATTTTCAAAAACTTGAAAACTTAGTTATTTTTGAGAAAAAACTTAGAATTTTTCCAGTTGCATACACTTGCATACAACAAGGATTTTTTCATTGAATAGGTACATATGCTATATCATTCGAATGCTCTTTTCATGCTGATTCTAATGGTGTATTGTATGACACATGTATGACACCATCCGAAGCAGCTATAGCCCTTTGAAAGATAGATAGAATTTAGTTGAGAAACTTAGAAATTGAAATTATAAATTTTTTCTTCCTGCATACACTTGCATACAACAGGGATTTCTTCATCGAATGGGTACATACCTTATATCATTAGAAAGGTCTTTTCATTCTATAGCTGATGATGTATTGTATGCAATATGTATGATATCATCCTAAGGTGAAAAAAGCATTCAAAAAACACTGTAAATCTATTCAAACTTTCATCCAATTTGACTATCATTTGAATTACACATTAATATTCATTTCAAATTTGTTCTAGTACGTTCGGTGCTGTTTCAAAGTCTCAAACAAGTGATTTGAAATATATATCCTCCAAATATTAAACTTAGAAATACTTATAGGTAGCTATTTCAGAGATGAATATATCTATCCCCAGTTCCCATTCAAATCCTATTAGAAATTCGATTTGTGAAATTATAAAAACAAGATTGTTCATTTATGTATAGTCATATTTAAGATAAAAAGTTACATGTTGTTGATATTGGGAAAAGGAATGAGTTTTTTTAAGTCAACACGAACACACACTTTTGTTTTCTTGGGGGCACCAGGGCAGCGGCGAGGCGTTGGTGGTTCTATAATGCTGAACTCCAGCGCAGTTGTGAGATTTTCCTCATCGGGTTCCATACGCACACTTATTCGCTTCGTGTGGATCCTCCTGGGCGCATTTCGAACATCTCTTCCACAGCGTGTCTTCACCGTTATCAAGGCCTCCACCGGTGTTTCGAACACACTACTCTGTACCATGCAATTCTCATCTTCGGATGACTCCGGAGGAGTTATGGGTCCTGTTCTGAATACCTGTTCCGATTCGATCCTTTCAACTTCAGCTGGAGAAGTGGGAGGTGCTGTGATACGTTCCATTTTCAATGTGATTAGAATAAGATGGCTGATAATATGGTACTTGAGGATTAGAACCTTTGATGAGAATTGGTACACAGCTAGGACTTATATACTTTTTAAACAAAGGAATTCCCAACAGCCAATCAGAGAGGATCCGATTTTCCCTAAAGGGATATATAAGGATGACATTGTTCCAATTAAGCAAGTTCTAATCCTCGTGACTTGAGTAGACATTAGGAATCTATTACGAATCAACTTCATGATGAGTACCCAGAAACAACTGTTCTGTTACCAAAATGAAAGTCAAGTAATTATGGGTGGATCGTTGGATGCGAAGGTTAATTTGTGTTGCGGATGCAAAGTGGAACTCTGGAAGACTTTAACAGTGACAGCACTCCAAAGGAGAAAAGGACTGTCGGCGAAGTGCCCTATACACGAGTGTGATCACGACTTCACAAACAATGCAACATTCCTCGAATGGGCTGAGGACTTCTTGAAGTTAACAGAGTCCCCCGAGGGACGTGACTTACCTTCTTTCATTTTTTATGGTTAATTACACTTACATTGTAAACCTCTTGTTTTCATTTCGCAAATTCTGTAAATGGGATTCTGATTAGTAAATAATAGAACATTCATAACATAATTTCTGATCTGTAAACGCATTATGAAAATAAATAAAATTGTCATCATAGTCACAATGGCCACAATTGTCGCATTCGAGCAAGCAGTCTCAAAACAAACACCTGTTTAAGTACCGAAATAGATGTTCGCATCCCTATTCTAATTCACATACTCTAATTCAATTTCGGAACAAGCCGTTCCGAATCATTGAGTATGATCTCAATTCTCCTATCAATCGGAACGCGGTTCCTATTTACATGTTCCTATCCATGTTCGCATCCATTCGCAATTCGGAACATGTTCATATCCATGTTCGCATTCGCAATTCGGAACATGTTCGCATTGGCAATTCGGAACACATGTTCCAATCCATGTTCGCATCCACTATCAGTGCGTCCGCAATTCTAACTACTGACACTATTTATTATTCCAATTAAGAATTCAAACATCCTTGTGCATGCTGTATATTTGACAAGCATTAAGATGAATACAAAATAATAGCGCATGTCTCTATCCACACAGTTCATAGTACTTTAACTTTTGTTGCATAGTCTAGGGCGCATGTTCTTCGGCTGATATACTGGGTGGGTGTAAAGTAGATAGGCAGTGAAAATAAGTTATAATTTTTCTAGTTTTCATCGGATTCCAATGAAATTTTACATGCATGCACTCCATAAAGTAGGAATATGAATGGAATAAGTTCAACTCTCTCAGAAAAAGATTCCTTTTTTATAGAATTTTTTTGAAGCTGATTATCTTTTTATCGTCTAGAGATAACTAGAAAATCAGCTAGGCAGTGAAAATTAAATTCCATTCTTCCATTAGTGATATATTAACCAATACAAAATATCACATAAAATGTTCAGATAGTCAACATTCGATGTGTGCCGGAGCCGTTGATTAACTTGCCCCAACGAACTGGAATGGAATCCACTGACTTCTGCACGTCGGTTAAAACATCCGGTATTCGTTCTTACAGCTGGTTTATTGTTCGTGGCTTGCTCTTGTAGACTTTTTCTTTTGCCCAGCCGCGGAGGAAAAAGTCACACGGCGTGAGGTCGGGACTCCGAGCTCGCCACTCATGTGATCCTCTTCTTCCTAGCCATCTTCGAGGCAAATGGTAGCCAACCAAGTAGGTACCATACGCGCGAAGTGTGTTGGCGCTCCGTCTTGCATGAAAACAAGTTCGCGTACGTTTTCCCACCCTGATAATGTACAATAGGCTAAACATATTCTTGTAGCATTGTCAGGTAGCGCTCACTTTTCATCGTGTCATGCAAGAAATATGGGTAACCCGTCTATCGGCCGTCATTCCGCACCACACTGTCACCTTTGGTTGACCTTGTGTCTTCTCCATTGTGATTTGTGGATCGTGCTCCGCCCAATAATGGCCATTATGGCGATTGATCATTCCGCCCACATGGAATACAACTTCATCACTCCAGAGAATGTTCTCCAACATTTCTGGCCACTGGTCAAGCAAATCCAGCATTGTTTCGGCGAAACAGTCACAGTTTTCAGGAGTCAGTTCTTGTACAACATGAGGTTTCCAAGGACGGAACTCTAACTCTTTGTGCAATACGGAACGCACCGTATGCCTTGATAGTCCACTTTCGCAAGAAGTCTGACGTGTGGACTTCTGAGGATTCCTTGAAAACATTTCCCGTACAAGCGCCATATTTTCCTCAGAACATGGCGTTGATGGACGCCCACTTCTTTGTGCATTTGTAACAGACCCAGTGGTCATCAGCTTCTTATGACAATTTTGTATAGTCTCTGCCCGGATAGACGTATTCCTCCCTTTAGCCGAACGCCACCACCTCTGCACAGCTTCACTGAGTTCCAGATTCGTCATTGCTAGCAACTCCATTGATGCTTCTGCATTGTGCTATGCATTCTCATCTGTCTATGAAAACACTGATATCGCGATAGTTTCGAGTGATGTGCCCTCTGTCCCTTTAGTCATAACCGAAAGGGATGTCATGGAAGTGATTTTTAGCCTTCGAAAAAGTTCTCCTGGACCTGATGGCCTACCTACATGGCTCTACAAAGACTTCTGTGATCCTCTGGTCCCCATCATCCATCATATCTGTACATTGAGTGTCAACAGTGGCATTTTCCCCGCTACTCTCAAGCGGGCGTATGTAGTGCCTATACCGAAATGCAAAAAGCCACAATTTACTGATTACCGACCAATCTCTATTTTGCCTGTTCTGGCCAAAATACTTGAGAAAATCATACTGAAGACCTGGTTTCATTCCATCTTGCCACAGCTTTCTAGTGATCAATTTGCATTCATAACAAGACATGGACAGGGGACTGTTTGCGCACTAACCTATATGGTCAATCGTATCTTGTCTCATTTGGATTCACCTGGTGCTATCAGACTTCTTATGGTGGATTTTACGAAAGCGTTCGACAAAATACCACATAACGTCATCATAAACTCGTTGTATTCACTTGCTGCTCCTATTGAACTCATTAAATGGATTCAATCATACCTTGATTCTAGAGTGCAATGTGTAAAAACAAATGGACAACTTTCTTCTTGGTACCCAGCTATTAGTGGAGTGCCCCAGGGAGGTGTCTTATCACCTCTTCTGTTCGCCATAGCTGTTAACGACTATCATGCTCAACAACCAAATAGCACTCTCCTAAAATTCGCGGATGACTTTTTTATTATCCATGCCCTACGGCATGCCAGCGAAGATCATCTTAGTTCTGAACTTGACCATCTGACTTATTGGTCTGAATCTCATGGATTCAAACTTAACAACAATAAGACGAAAGTGATGAACATACAAACGAAGCGGTCCATTGTTTTGGCTCCATTGGAAGATACAGCATCTAATTGTGAAATTGAAGCAGTAAAGACGGCAAAAATCTTGGGCATTACATTTGATGATCAGCTAACGTGGCACCATCACATTGAGAATGTCTTGAGCCGTGCCAGGAAAAGACTGTATATGCTCTACTCTCTTAAACGGATTAACGCTCCTCAGCGCATCATGTGGCTGGTATACTGTACACTCATACGATCGGTAGCCAGCTACAGCTTTCCTGCATGGTGTAGCATTAACAAAACTTGTTTCCGGCAGTTAACCCAATTTGAAGAACGTGTTTTCCGAATTTTTCGGATTAAGGGGAAAATCAAATTTGCTGATTTTTGTGACTTGATGGCAAGACGCCTATCAAGTAAAGCGATGTGCCCTCAGCATCCCTTGCATGTGATATTTGACAAATCATCATCTAGGTGTTCTACTCGCAAAGGATTCTTTCACAGGAATGTGATAACCAAAACCAAGTGGTTTCAGTCGTCTTTCATTAGATTTGCTTAACTTTCTTTCATGTTCTATCTTCTGTAATGTTGTACATGCCACTTCCGAATCTTGTTTTGAAGTGTAATAAAGCCATATTATTATCATGCAGCAACTTGCTCACGCCCTGTAATGGTCAAACGCTGGCTTATCTTGCTTCGGTTAGAAATGAAATGCGTGGTCAGAAGATGTGCGCAATCAATGAAGTTTGCGAAGTTTCTTTCAACTGTTATGACTGTTCAGAGAAATCATGAATAAGAAAAACAGATTTCTATGCTCTATAGGTACAAAGAGGACATATTCTTCATTGACATATTTAATTTTCACTGCATAGCTGATTTTCATTTTGTCTCTAGACCATAAAAAGATCTA
>CAJQUW010014528.1:0-30000 GCA_907163375.1 Prostheceraeus crozeri
GATCATACATCAAAATTATTGCAGTGAATTGCAGTGAATTGATTGCTGTCATCGAATAACTGCAGTGAATTGATTGCTGTCATCGAATAATTGCAGTGAATTTTATTGTTGTCATCGAATAGTTGCAATTAATTGATTGCTGTCATCGAATAATTGCAGTGAATTGATTGCTGTCATCGAATAATTGCAGTGAATTGATTGCTGTCATCGAATAATTGCAGTGAATTGATTGCTGTCATCGAATAATTGCAGTGAATTGATTGCTGTCATCGAATAATTGCAGTGAATTGATTGCTGTCATCGAATAATTGCAGTGAATTGATTGCTGTCATCGAATAATTGCAGTGAATTGATTGCTGTCATCGAATAATTGCAGTGAATTGATTGCTGTCATCGAATAGTTGCAGTGAATTGATTGCTGACATCGAAAAGTAATCAGCTGATTGAATTCCACTGATATGAAAGTTGCCGGATTGACTGCTGAACTTCATTGCTGTCACCAATTACAATTGCAGGAAAAACATCGCATCGTCAGTGATTGTTTTGAGATACTTCTGTGCGCATCGTATGGCAAACTGATGCCTTCCATGACACCTTCCTGTTTGTTACATGACTTGCTGCATAACACACAATGATTTTATAATTGCTCAGCCGTAGCAGGTTCATACGTGCTGCATGCTGCCCACATAACTTGTGGTTGCAAGTTCAGGTTTCTAAAAGCGTTTCTACTCAACCAGTGATTTGAGCCCGAACTTCCATGATCCTCAATTTCCAAGATAGGGATACAAGAATGAATCTACATACATTATAATGCTCGAAGTCTTTTTTACTCCTTCATATTTGTGCCATTATGACTTTGAGTGACGATGAATTTGCGTATTTTAGCGTCGCATATATTCTTAATCATTCTTTGTTAATGTTATACAGGCTGAAGTGGAGGGATTCAGCATGAATAAATTATAGAACAATTAAATATTGAGTTGCATCCTCAGTTGAGAACTGAGGAAATATTCTGCTTACATTGTGTTGTCAAAAAGCAGCATCTGTTAATAATTACAGGCGCAGTAACTTCGGAGATTTGCCAGCAGTGTGTCTAAAGTTGTAGTTAATGAATGCCCCTAACTGCATTAAAACCAAGATTCTTCATCAGGATTCTTTGCACAAATGAAAAATCCTTGAAATTTGAAATTATCTGCTGATTATGTATGCAAATTTGAAATTCAAATTTCAAACATAACTTTTATGATTTTAGTACTTTCACAAAGTCTATAGGGCAGCTGATTCAAAATGAAAATCATCACTGCAAGAACAATCCTCTCCCGCCAGTATGGAGCGGGTGAAACACTGAAAATCTTAGATGAATTATGCGAGGATGTTAATTACGGACAGTGACAACATGGGAAGCTTCAATCATTATTAGAGCAAAAATTCAGCAATGCAATGCTTTGAGGACTTGCTTCAAAATTCTATTATTGTTTTATTGAAAATTAACCGTCGTCCCACTAGAGGGGGCGTTTTTCGCCCTCCATCATGATTTTTTTAATATCTTTTAAACCAAGCAAGCTGCGCCCACCAGAATTCAAGTAGCTTACTTTCTACGTATTATGCAAATTTTGACAGATAGGAAATAAATTTGGCACAATACTTTTGGCGTAAGAGCTATTTTAAAGTTTAAATGTTTGGAATTAATATTTAGGCTGATTTCGGTATATATTCACTTTTAAAGTCAAAAGTTGTTTATTTCCGAAAACATTGGAAAACAATATTACAATGTTGAGGTTGGGTTGAATATATTCCAATACAGCGTGCGGTCAATGCTGTAGAAAAAGGGTTAAGCAGATCAGGAAGGAGCGGAATCAATAATTGAGCATTTATTTAGATTTCAGATTCTTTGTGGTGAATTCTTTCTTTTATGACCATGCGTAACTCGTTGGCTTTTTAAAGAAATCTTACGATGGATTTTAAATGCTTTGGAGTCAAGGTATTCAACTATCGTGTTGCAGTAACATAACAATGGTGCAATTTGTTGCCGCATATTTTGATACAATGAACATTCTATCATAAAGTGATATAGAGTCTCCACTTTTGATTCTCTGCAAAATTCATAAAGACGTTCTTCATATCGCAATCTGTTTCTGCAACTGCCTGTTACAAAATCTAATTTATGATTTTTTTCTCCTAAATTTTAGTGACATATTTATATCATTGCAATCGATATCAAAATTCAGATATGATTTCAAGGTTTCCTCAAACTGGCATAGTTCTTGATACGTCAGACCAGAGTGGCTCTCTTTTGCTGTAGATATCCATTTTTCACTGTTATACTGACATATTCGGTCTCTTGTAATTTTCAAGTATGCTTTTTTATCAGCCGTTAGCTGTTCATCCCATAGCTTTGACAGGTTTAGTTTTATTAGCAATCTGCTTATTCTCCAACACCATGTGTATCTACTCTCATTTCCATTTGATATCACATTGAGATATATAGCATTATATACCTGTTTAATTAAGCTATTTCCATCCTTTGTAACGAACTTGCAGAAAAAAGTTACAGCGGCGTAGAATTTCAAAAATTTGGAAAAGATCAAATTTCTAAAAATAGCTCTAGATCCCGCTATTTTCAAAACTGGAAGCTGATATTACAGATTTTTGGTCATTTCTAATACATAGTAAACATATATCCGAAAATGAGCAAAATCGGAAACTAAGTGCAACATGGGGTGAATCGTCTTGGAATGACCCACCTGTAGATTACACGCTGTACATTGATGCAACAATGCAGGAAGTATTTTATACCATATCCTAGAAGTGAGTAAAAATCATTAATAATGCCTCTAACAGCATTTTACATTTCATAATAACAAACAAATTCCAATGATGTGACTTTTATTTTCCTTTCTTTCATCGCAGTTTGAAGGAGAGAGATGTTTCGCCGACTGCATCTCTTCGCATCCGATCCTCGTCCCGGCCAAGTCTATACCGCGAACTGTCTCTTGATAGACAAATTCTTGGAGACGACAACTCCCCCGAAGACAAGAGTGAGTTCTTCTTCTCTCTCACTCGTTGTAGTTCTGAGAGTTGGTTATTTACCATTTTTACCTTTTCAATTCTGAAATCCCAATCAGTTCAGCTTCATCCTCAGGATATTCGCGACGAGATCTTCATCATCTACAACCCAAGTGCGGCATCGCAATGAGTGAGGATTCAGGTGACAGTGATACCTTGCTAATGGTCCTGATAATCGTTTCCACCCTGCGCCGAGACGACGCGAACAGCATTAGAATCATTGGTGTCTTCCGGCTAGTGCGCGTCCCGTTACTGCGCGTTCTGTTAGTGCGCGTCCTGTTAGTGCGCGTCCTGTTACTGTGCGTTCTGTTAGTGCGCGTCCTGTTAGTGCGCGTCCCGTTACTGCGCGTTCTGTTAGTGCGCGTCCCGTTACTGCGCGTTCTGTTAGTGCGCGTCCTGTTAGTGCGCGTTCTGTTAGTGCGCGTCCTGTTAGTGCGCGTCCTGTTAGTGCGCGTCCTGTTAGTACGCGTCCTGTTAGTGCGCGTCCTGTTAGTGCGCGTCCTGTTAGTGCGCGTCCTGTTAGTACGCGCCAGTGTTTACATACTCAAATGTTGTCCTGTTAGTGCGCGTGTTTCTTTATAATAAAAGTTCTACTTTAATTTGACTCAACTATCTAGAAGGTTATCAAGAAACATTCTTCATGCTAATCAACACGTTATCAAAAACAATGCTTTCATAGATGAGCAAGATGATCTCGTTACCATCAAGCAGCCGTCGAAGATTCTTCAACTTTTCTGTTGAATTCTTGTATTTCTTCTTTTGCTTTTCTTTTGTTTCCGCACCAGCTCTCATCAATCTCAAATTCAGTTCTTGTGACTCCTGTTCTTTCTTCAGATTTTCGATAAAGACGAAAATATTTGGATGTTTGCCAAAATCTTTCTTCAGTTTGCCGTGAAAGCCTTCTAGATGATTGTTGGTTCGAATCACCAGCTTGTCGCAAGAACGTTGTCGCACTGTGTCCATATTTCTCTCGGAAATCTCGCATCGTACTCATCAACATAGTTGGTTGTTATGTAGTCCATGAATTGAACCAACCCATCGTCGTTGCCATCCATTGTGGCTATCAAGTCCATCCAAGCGTCATCAACCATGTTCAATGGGAGAAAGGGAACACCAAACGCTCGTCTGACACACTTGGAGAACACGTCATCTTCGTGGTATCGGGTAATCAGACCCAGTGTTTGAACCTTCCTCCAGATGGATTGACAGTAGTGGAAGTAGCAAGCGCGCAGTCTTCTAGGATGAAATGTTGTCTCAGCAGCATTCTGTAGAGCCTTCTCCAAGTCTGTCTGCAGAACTTCGGGACGTAGCGTCAAACCAAGCGAGTAGCCTGCAGTTTGAGAGATTCAAACAGTTGACCGTAGATGGCTTCCATCTTGTTCGGTAGTAGTGCGTAGACAACAGGTATCATTGTGTCCATTTTCACAATATGGATGATGAATAACTGATAGAATTGCAATGGACTTGTATGGAAGGTTCCATCCATATAGTACGTCTCACTGTCGGCGAGAGGGCGTAGTAGGCTCTCGCCACTCATCTGTCAGTTGAATTTCAGCAGCAGACACTGGCAACTTTGGAATCCTTTTGGATCTTTCCATGTATAGGCTCGTGCGAATGCCTTTAAGAGGAGGCACATTGACCATACTGTCGCCGTCTTCAACGTCAGCGAAGACTTCATTGTATAGCCGCTTTATTGGAACGGCAGGCTGCTCCAGCACAGCATATTTTAAGGTGTTCCTCCGCTTCATGACTTCCATCTTGGATTGATCGGCTGGGTGATTGTGTTCTTGACTGGATTCTTCAAAGTACTCCAGCGCTTTGCCAGCAACACCTCTTGAGGAGCAGGTCTTGACTACACAACGGAATGCTATGGTGCCGTTCTTGTTGCTCTTGTCCTTGCACCAAATGTGACCGTCCTTCGCAATACATGGGTTTCCTCTGCGGCTCTTGATGACTTCCATGTCGAAACATGCGATGCACATCTGAATGCAACTTATAGGCGGCCCAGTCTTTACGCGCACTAAGTGGACACTCATCACGCACAGTAACAGGACTTACTTCCATTACTTATGCAATCATGCGACACAATGATAGAACAAAGACGCGCACTAACTGAACGGCGCCAGAATCATCGTTGACCTTGTATGAGACTGCAGAGTGCCAGATCGTCTGGGCATTGAATGCAAAGATGTCATCAGACTTGAACAATTTCAGCACAAAAGTTCCTTGGCGGCCGCAGACGCTCAGTTTTGATCTGCAAGGACTCGTCAGTGGTAGTTTAAAACATCTAGAATGGGCACAGAATTAGATTGTTCAACCGCATCACTTTGCTAGAAGTGCAAACTGATTCAAACAGATGGCACATGCAAGAACTTAATAAGTGGGCAAAAAGAAATTTTTAATACCTTACAGAGATAGGAAAAATAGTCGTGCGTCGCTTGCGGATTGCTCTGAGTTCCTTCAAAATGCTCCGATCGCCAAGATTCCTTCAGACTCGAAGAATTCAGATCATTGCGCAAAAGTTTTCTCGATAATGTTGGGCCTCCGATCATTTTAAAAAAAGTTAGCAGGCGCATGAAAAAACGTTCAAACTTCTCTGCAGAACTTGACATCGTCTGTGTCTCTTTGCTGTGTGATGCGGTTGATAACAGTCACTGAAACTTTGCACAATTTGGCGTGTTTAATGTTGAACTGGCTGCTCATTGTTCGATTGCTATGGTATTTAGTCAGCAGATTGTACCATTTCAATGACGCTGCATGTTCCGATGTCTCCTTCCTAGTCAAACAGAAGAAGAGACGACGTGTCTAATTCTGTGAGAATGGCAGAACATACTGCTCTGCGCTTGTAGATATTTGCACTTTCACAGCGTCGAATGCGACTGCCAAGCAATGAAGGTAGTTGGATATCCTTCTGTTCTATGCGCAAGTGAACCGGTACTGTGCAATCATTATGATTATCAGTTGCACGGCAAAGGCAGGATAAATGAACATGGAGAGAATATACTGACGATTTCATGGAGGGCGAAATACAGCGTGTACGGCTGACAAAGAATCTTTGTGTTTAAATCGTTCAATGAAATTACTATTGATATCAATTCTTCTTCTTAAATAATTAGATCTGAGGATCTGTCTTGTTATTGATGAGATAGAGACGATGCAGTTTCAAATTCAGGTTAAATGTACGGTGATTAGCTCATCACATTTTATTTAGAATTATTCTGTTTCACATACGGAGAGGATCATCATTTTCAATATTGCCATAGACATGACAAGCATTGAACTTGGAAGTTTTGTTTACATAAAGTCGGATGCCTTGTTGTTTTGTTGCAAGGCATTTTTCTCTTGTATGTTGAAGTGTCCATCCACATGAAGTCCTTAGTTGTTGTCCATTGATGAATATTTAAACTATTTTGTGTTGTTGATACCTAACTGTTTTTCAATGACAGCAGAGATGTAGTCTGCTGAATTATTATCAGGATCAAAGTTAGGAACCAAAGTATCTGTAAAACGTTCAAATTCAAAATTCATACATGAGAGTAGCGTAGAGATAAACAAAATCATATCTCTATACAAATGATGGACAATAAGTTTTGAATTGTCTCTCTGTAAAATCCGTCCTTCTGACGATGACCACGGAGCTTGTCGAAATATATAAAGGGTTAAAAGAAAATTGACGTTTTACAAATAATTGGGTTCCTAACTTTGATAGATAAAAATGACCCTCTTCACATATTATCAGGATCATGAAGGATTTCCTAGATTTTGATTTACTCCTCCTTTCCGCATTCGTTTTTGAAGGTGTGAAGCACTTGGTTGTGAATATTATTGGCCTTGGTGATTCATTTCGAATACTTTCTCCATCTCCTCTTGGTTATCTGTAAAACTGTGATGAAAGTATTCATTTGCACACATGTTGGAGTATTTGACATGTTGGAAAGGAACAGTTGAGTATCAAAATTGTCTGTGGTCGATGAATTCTCCTTTCTGCAATTTCAATTGTCGAATCACAATACAGTGCATCTTCGATTATCCGGATGGTCAAAACCCAATAGGTCAGTCAAAGATCCGGATAAGCGAATTTTTAAATCCCATGTTATCAAAAGCTTGTGGGTTTAAGTCAAAGACATTTTATTATATGCCAAGATCGCCGTAGAATATGATCTACATATATCCATATAATCTGTATGTATATATCCATCCTGCATATCTACCTAGAATGTAATACTTGATATATTTGATTCCGATTCTTCGACTGTTTAATGAAATCTTGTGGAATCAAACATAAATACTGCATTGGGAGATCAGCACGTGGGGTCGGAAAGACACCCCAATGGGGAGAGGGTTGACATGTAGAAATGATTGAATCTGCAGATTTTCAACTTGTGAAAATTGGTGCTTTCCCGACGTCAGGATTTCGGTATTGGAACTTTTGATGGAGGTTACTTTTCCCGTCACAGATGAGATTCAAAGGACTTCTACAAGTCTGAATTTACAAACCTAGTTTCTGTTATCAAGCTACGTTTCTGGCAAAACAAGGCCATGTCAAATCAATATTGTCCAACTCAATCTATAGATTCAATTGATTGCAAAACCTATTATATAGGTCGAGGTATAAACCGGAGTAGACTATCTCAGAAAATTAGAGACGCTTAAATTCGACTGCTTATTTCATTGCGTGCCATGAAGTGAATGTATCCCCAAAAACGTTCCTGGTGCACTGCATAAGTGGCTACTCATTGTCTACAATTCCACCGGAGCGTTAGAATGATGACATGAACAGCTTTCTCCAGTTATCTCAGTATTTCGTTGCTTGGATCAAATTAATGGGTGATAGCCTGCACTCCTCTGACATCTTGCCTACCTATAGCTCGTCTGCCGACCATCATCCACGTGGTTACGACAGAGTTGACCATAAAAACGGACCAGCTAAATTTCGCTGAAATTCAATAGATTCTCATGTCTTCTCATCGCGTCGCACATCAACGTGCCATACATCATTCTCAGCTTTGAAATGAGCTACACTGTAAACTACAGGGCACTAATTTTATGCACGAAGCCGAAATTTCGTGCCAGTTAGTGCCTTTCTAGTGCCTCGAGGCACCAGTAGGCGCCACTAAGCACTAATAGGCACCAAACCAAATGTTTGTTTATCCAATGAAATCGAAGGAAAAATCAATTGGTACGAACTCGGCAGTACGAAATTCGTGCCTACTCGTGCCTTGTGTTGGTTAGAATTGATGCCTAAATTTCGTGCCTTGGTGTTTGCAGTGTATGATAGACTTGCTTCTGTTATTGTATTTGCTGAGCAATGCTCAAAAGATAAAAATCACTAAATTTACAAATCGCAATTTTTCAATAAGAAGACATGTGAACATGATAATGAATGAGGGACGGCGAGAAGGAACATTTTCTGAGATCTCTTTTGATATTCTGGTCAGCAAGATCGGTGAACTAGGAAGATGCTATCACAAAATCATGACTCTTTTGACTGAAAATGTTATATTCTCCCTTTTTCATCAAAAATGCTCATGTTTGGTATCTTCTGAATGCTTGTGAGGGAAGGAGTGTGAATATGTAAGTTTTATTCAAATAAGTTCAATAGATGTTTTTCAAATCTCTTCAACATCATTTCTTATTTCCGCCAAACTACAAAAACACCATGTAAGGTGAACGAAGGTTAAAAACAAAACAATTAGCGAAATCTTTGTGCCAAAGATATTTAATATTATAAAGAGCTAGATAAGAAATAGACGTGTTTTTACCTTGTGTGCAACAAAACCAGTGAAAATCAGCTGATATTGCATGAATTTGAAAATATTTGTAAGCGAGCAACAAATATTCCTTTTCATTGCCTCTTTTTTAGTAATGACAGAGTCAAAGCGCATTTTAATAAGAAATCAAGGAATTTTTATATATGTCTGAAAACAGCGTCCAAATTGCAACAAATAATAGTCTATTCTGCTTTTTCAGATGTCTTGCAAGACCCATTCGTAAATAAGAGCACCCCGTTGATACAATTCTTTCAATTAGACTTCATTGCATTATTTTATGTGAGTTGAATATTACATCTGAAGAGTGCATGTTATAGCACAAATGAAAACCATTTGTTTCATTCTTAGATAAAAGCAGAGTAAAGTTCACCTACAATTCACCAGATACATGACTAAATGACTTTTCTGAACAGAAAAAGGAATCACGTCTTTACTTGTGATCATGCAGATTGTTTCTTTGTAATAAGTCCGGATACAGGCCATATGGTTGCACATGTACATCGCTGTCCCCACCGTTGCCCGGCCACGCCAAACGCGATTGACAAGCTTGGCAATAATCTAACGTGTAAATGTAATTCTGCGGTTAGAAATTACCTGATACAACAGAAAAAATATATATGAATTATCAGAAAATTTAATATAAAATTGGCTTGTGCAAGTAAAAACAAAGTACATATGCCAATATGTATGTTATACGATGCACATTGACAACATCTTTGACATTGACAGACATCCGATGATCGATTCCACTTGGACCTAAAATGCCCTCCGTTGATTATTTGCAATACATGGATCCTTGTTGTAGTTTCAGTCTGGTGAATAACTCAAAGATCGCTGTTGACATGGTTTAGCCATATTAATAGCCAATTGCTCAGTGTAATATTCGGATTCTCACTGAATTTGTTGATAGTCATGAATTCTGCAGAGGGAGTTGCGTGTTTATTAATACTCATCAGTCTTCATCTGAATATTTTTTCTTCCAAGTTGATAGTGCTGCATTAAATTGCTGTATTACCGCTCTCATCTTCAACAATTTTTTTCAGAGGAATTACTGAAAGAATATTCTTGAAACTTACCATATAATATCAGTGAATTATGCTTTACATCATATGCCATTTCTAAGGCTTTTTGTGGCATTTCACACTGTACAGCCGACAAAACATCTCCATTGCCGTACTGCTTTTTTTGCCACGATAAGGACGTACTATAATGGGTTCAAATTTAGGCATCTATTTCTCATCTAGCCCTTTTAAACAATTAAACATCTTTGCTTTGTCCTGTCACACTGACCACAGATTGTTTACGTGGCTTGTTTGTATACTTCACCGATACTGAGAAAATATGATCAGGGTCTAGGTTTTTATCGCACATTTTCTTTTATTGCAAAAGTCCAAGGATAAAATCATAGAGTAGGGATATATAGGTAGAGTGTCCACTCAAAAACGCATTTGTATTTTATGTCAGAAGATTCAGGTTTTTGCGGATATTACGCTCCCGAAGTCCAAAAAATTATTTGAACAGTTTCAAAAATGTCAAATTTTTGCCAACTTAAATACTACCGAGATGACACATCCTTGTAAGTAGTATAAACATGTTGGATATCATAAGGAATGAATATTTGCTATTAATCATACTAACTAAGCGGAAATTAAGCTAATTTGCAAGGGAATTTCATGATCCGTGTGATAATGGAAGTCTTCATGAAAAAGTAGAGATCTTATTTTGCTTTCTTGGCTGAAATTTCAAGTTTTTCTTTCCATTTTCACCGGCATGAATTTATGATTGACTAAATTCATGTTCCATTTCTTGAATCTGAATACGCTGTGGACCCATTTACATCTTTCAAAGTTGACTGAAATCATTGTCTCTGATTATGTTATTTTGCTCTGCCAGTGGCAGGTTTCTTATGATTTGATCTCGCTTAAGAAGATTCTCTTGAGGTTCAGCATGAAAGCAATAGCAGGTCATCGAGTTGCTAATTTAACAAACATCACCTTTCCAAGGCTATCATGACACGGACGATCTGTAAAATAATATCATTTCCTACTGCATTACTGTCATGATCAGTCAATTCCGTTGCAATTTCTTCAAAACTGCAAAAATTTGCATATCTAACATTTTGAAACAATTCCGACTGCATCTCCCTTGAGTTCATTTAATAAAATTGAAAGTGTATAATTGGGGATTTAATAAATGCAGAGTTACCACTCTACCTAATATATTTACTCTATGGATAAAATTGTGCAAAGATAAAATTATGAATTAGAAACGGCTTCTTTCAAAACTCAAAAAAGCAACATTTCTACGAGTCAATCTTGTGAAAATCGAATCAACCCATCTCTGTTATCAAGAATTCCTGAAAAACAGTCTATCGCCGAAGAGAAATCAAATCTTTCATCTTGAGCTCTTTTGACAGACAACTGATAATTAATCAGACATCGATCGTCGTTTTTTTCAGTTAGCAACTTTATTCGGCGTTTTGAAGACGAGTTTGCACTTATGCTGCTGATAAAATCAACATTGACTTTCTAAACGTCTTCATCATGCATTGTACATTATTACTATTACTCTTACAGTCTCAATAAAGAGTATATTAGTCAGTACGCGCAAGTTAACGACTTTGAAAGCTTCTTGTTTACAATGAGAATGGTCGACAGAGTTGTAAACTTGCTTACTAATAAGCAAATAGACAGTCAGAATAAAAACTGAAATGAATAAACGGATGGCCTTAAAGGAGAGAAACTATCAACCAATTTCATTACTTGTGAGTTGGTCTGAGAAGCTGTCCAAACATCTGTAAGAGAGGAGAGTTTTCCAGTAGAGAATATAAGGTTACACGTGCAGCATTGAAGTCTATCAAACACAACAGTTATGTTGTCCTTTGTAATAACAAAAGAAGTTTCAATAGGAAGTACATAAAGTACAATGATTCATTGTTTTTAGTTAAACATAGATATCAATGTTGTCAAGTCTTATAGCAAATCTTCCTCAACTTTTGTTAATTTGTTAACAATACAGCGCTGCAAAGTATTGTTGGAACAATGGATACATACAATTTTGTATTTGAATAAAGTGATGCAGAATAATACGTGGATTCATTGATACAAATATGAAGAACTTGCAGGAGATATTATTTTCATGGATATCATTATAAAAAATAGTTCAATGGCTGTTTTGTGTATCCAAAAGAATTGTGACATTATGACATTGTATCATTGTAATGTTGACTGTCTTATGTCGGCCATTAAATCAATATTTCATTAATTATTTGAGAGGAAATTAAACGGCTTGCATCTGCCAGTTATCAGCTTTCTGTCAAAGTTAAGATTTACAAAGCCGGTGCCATTTCAAAGTCTAAATTTCCTGTGAATAAAAATATTCCGTCACTTGATACAGTTTTGAATGAAAGGTTAATATTTTATACAACAGAGATCACAGGAAATATCATGACAAGGATGCAACGATGCCGCAATTATATTCTACCCGACAAGTGTGATATTCGACGGACAGCAAGCTATTAATGATCCCGTGAACAGACTACTCGATGTCCACTCTACAGCATTCATTAACACTGATTAGCATTCACGAAATGCATACAGACATACTGACCGCCAGGAAGCACGCACACGCACACTGACAGCCAGGAAGCACACACACACGTGCTCCGACAGAAAGGAAGCACACATACGCTGACAACCAGGAAGCATACACACACGAACACCGACACTCAGGAGGCACACACACGTGCTCCGACAGAAAGGAAGCACACATACGCTGACAACCAGGAAGCACACACACGCACACTGACAGCCAGGAAGCACACACACACGTGCTCCGACAGAAAGGAAGCACACATACGCTGACAACCAGGAAGCACACACACGCACACTGACAGCCAGGATGCACACACACACACTGACAGCCAGGAAGCACACACAGTGACAGCCAGGAAGCCCACACACGTACTCCGACACTCAGGAGGCACACACACGTGTTCCGACAGAAAGGAAGCACACATACGCTGACAACCAGGAAGCACACACACGCACACTGACAGCCAGGAAGCACACACACACGTACTCCGACACTCAGGAGGCACACACAGTGACAGCCAGGATGCACACACACGTGACCACTGACAGCCAGGAAGCACACACACGCACACTGACAGCCAGGAAGCACACACACGCTGACAGCCAGGAAGCAAATACACACTGGCAGCCAGGAAGCACACACACACTGATAGCCAGGAAGCACACACACGTGCATCGACAGAAAGGAAGCACACACATGTACACTGACAGCCAGGAAGCGCACACACACACTGACAGCCAGGAAGCGCACACACACACTGACAGCCAGGAAGCGCACATACGTGCGCTGACAGTCACGATGCTATTAAAGTATTGACAAGTCCGCTGCATTCCTGAAAAATGTTTCATTTTTAATTTCTGTTGAAAAATGCACGCAGGTTTTCATTTCATCATTTTCAAAACTATTTCATTGATGTAACTTGTTTTTATGAAAGTAAAGAACGTCTATTCAAAGGGTCTTGAGACTGTCCGCGGTCGGTCATCTTCATTTTGATGAATAAAAATCGTCTATCAATTGAGGGAGAGGTACATTTTTTTCTTGCGTCGGCAGATACTAACAAAAGGAAGTCTGAGCCATTGAACACTAAGTACAAATTTCAAAATTTCCACGTCATGCATATCAGCTGGAAGCAGAGATCGAGGTCAGTCCTAATGCCCTACTAAGCAATGTTGAGGTGATTTTCTTCACAGATGACAAATGTAGCATCGACACGCTACTTAAGGGAGGGGTAAATCCATTTTATATAACATCATTTTCGACAGTTTTTGTGCTTTCAACTTTACAACTTCCCTTTCTTTGAAAATTTGCATACATGGTCAATCTTTCATGCTGAATTCGAAAATCATTGTGGCGATCACACCGAATGAGTATTTTTACAAGTTCTGTATTTGTACTATATATTACCAGGTGTCTTCTAACCGATAATTTTGTGGTCTTGGTCAGATGGAGATTTTCTGCAGTTTTACGAGAAAAATGATAAACAATGTCTTTTCAAACAAAATTTCGCATGCGATTACACTATGGTTCTTGATAATTCTGCGAGTTTTCATGAGAACCGGATAAAAATGTGGTTTCAGCAGCAACTTGAAATTTTGAAAAAGTTTGGTCGAGAGAAGACATGTCATTTTTTTGAATTCACAATTGCTAAATTGAGATGATCCACAGTTGATTTTTTCCTTTTGGTACGACAACTAGACTCACAAATGTTGCATTTTGTCGTATAAGGAAAGCTAAAACCATAGAATAGGTATATTAGGTAGAGTGGTAACTCCGCATTTATTAAATCCCCAGTGTGTATACACTTTCGATTTTATTAAATGAACTCAAGGGAGATACAGTCGGAATTGTTTCAAAATGTGAGATATACACATTCATGCAGTTTTGAAGAAATTACAACGGAATTGACTGATCATGATAGCAAAGCAGAAGAAAATGATATCATTTTACAGATTGTCTTGGAGAGGTAGGCCCTAATATTTGTTAAATTGGCAACTCGATGACCTGCTATTGCTTTCATGAATTAGAAATATGAAACTTCAGTCAAGAAAGCACAATAGGATGTCGACTTTTTGTTGAAGACTTCCACTATAAAACGGATCATGGAATTCCCTTGATAATCAGCTTAATTTCCGCTTAGTTAGGATGATTATTAGCAAATATTCATTCCTTTTGATATCCAACTTGTTTCATACTACTTATATAGGAGAGTCATCTCGGTAGTATTTAAATTGGCAAAATTTTGACTTATTTTAGAACTGCTCAAATAATTTTTTGGACCACGAGAATGTAATCTCCGCAAGAAACTGAATCTTTTCATATAAAAATTTTCACTGTATACAGATACTTTTTGAGTCGACACTCTACCTTTATATCCCTATTCTATGGCTAAAACATCATTTCTAAGTTGCGAAATATGCACCGGTTAGAAGACAATTTTTGGAGGACAAAGGCTAAATGAAAAAATATCAGAAATCAATGTAGATACAATCATGAATTATAGTTGGGTTGAAAGTACGGTTCTTCCGTTTTCACACAGCAAAGGTCAATTGATGTCTAAATAACAGATCTATAAATGAAATCAATCAACTTGATCAAACTGATCTTGGCACAGAATTAGATTGTTTAATCGCATCACTTTGCTAGAAGTGCAAACTGATTCAAACAAATGGCACATGCAGGAACTTAATAAGTGGGCAAAAAGAAATTTTTAATACCTTGCAGAGATAGGAAAAATAGTCGTGCGTCGCCTGCGGATTGCTCTGAATTCCTTCAAAATGCTCCGATCGCCACGATTCCTTCAGATTCGAAGAATTCAGATCATTGCGCAAAAGTTTTCTCGATATTGTTGGGCCCTCCGATCATTTTTAAAAAAGTTAGCAGGCGCATGAAAAAACGTTCACAAACTTCTCTGTAGAACTTGACATCGACTGTGTCTCTTGACTGTGTGATTCGGTTGATAACAGTCACTGAAACTTTGCAGAAATTGGTGTGTTTAATGTTGAACTGGCTGTTCATTGTTCGATTGCTATGGTATTTAGTCAGGAGATTGTGCCATTTCACCAGCGTTACATGTTCCAATGCTTCCCTTCTAGTCAAACAGAAGAAGAGACGAGCTGTCTGATTCTGTGGATCTTGGTCTTGAGGAACGTGTCGGGCGAGACCTATGCGGAGATACTGCAACACCACCTCGTCCCCTTCGCCAATCCAAAGTTCGGTGGGCTTCAGCATTGTATCCTACCAGACGACAATGCGCCACCACACCGAGCGGCTTCCGTTCGTGAGCTGAAGGAGGAGCTGGGCATCCGCACTCTCCGATGGCCCTCCAGATCCCCGGACATGTGATGATCAACCGACTCGTGCTCAGCATGACACGACGGGTGGCTGCTCTTCTCCGTGCTCGGGGAGCATGCACACGTTACTGACTTTCTGGATAAGATTATTATTTTCTCCTTCATATAGATTGCATGGGGCAGGGCTGCAGATTTTTTATGCTTATCGGCTCTAATTATACAGTTAATCCGTCAATACTCACAAAAAACTAATGTTAGAATTCCTTGTATGATAACGTAGATAACGGATTGCAGATTGCAGATAATTGTAAATAGTATAATTGTAGATAACGGAAGCCTAAATTGCATGCATAACATGGAAATAACATGATTTTAGCCGATAAACACTCATGTAAACATGTGTTACCTTCAGATGTGTTATTGAATTACTTGATCATTATACAATTGATGTATTGACCTTTGCTGTTCAATACTAACATGCGAATAAGACCAACAAAGGGTCTGATCAGTTCATCTGACATGCGCCGTGTGCGTCTGTTGAGTGTACATGTATGCTGACTTCCGTCATTCGTGGTATGATACAGAGGTCCAAATTACCTGAATTACTATGTGAATCTCGTGGATTTATTACCATCTGTGTTTTGAATTTATGAGTATCTTGACATGAAAAGCAATTTATCTATGTAGCTACGTTTTGATATAGCATGTGATCAGTTTTGCCTCTTCGTTTCGCATTTCATGAGGCGTTTCTTGCAAAAGAACGTTTAATGACTTTTACGTTTCAAAAAATAGTTTTTGTACTTGCATAGTATGTATTAATACATGGTTAATAGCGATAGTGATTTTAGTATAGGCTACAGCATGAATGAAAAGGTTGTAATCTAATTAACAGAGGCCAATAAATATCTATTGACTGAGGGCGTAGCACGGGTAATAATAGGTATTTATTGGGTCGAGGTTGTTTTGGTTTAACAACCCTTTCAGCAATACTATAACTTATTTAAAGTATAGTAATTACTAATGTATGCGACTCGACATGATCTCTATGCAAAGTGATGTAGAGATCCACAGACATTTTCCATAACTTTAAATTTAACTGCCTTAGGGCTCTATTGATGATTTTTCTAAATTTTATATGTTAAATATATCGCTGTTTACAAATTATTATCATAGAAATTATTATATCACTCAGTCATAGAAATTGACAATATCATAGAAAGTTCCTCTATTCACTCAGTAGTTGATTAATACACAACAATTAGTGAATGAAACAAATTATAATGAAATTTCTATGCACCAACAAGCACATCAAGTACAGCAATCTATGGCATGGTTCAGAATGCTTCGTGATGTCAAATTTTCACGCTCGGGATTAGAAAATTACTCAAGTTTAGATATTAGGAATTATTGAAAACCATGCGCTAGATTACCATATGCCCATGTTTACTGTCGATGCAAGCTTCAAACATATGAAAATTATGTCCATGAGTGAGACGTTGATTTGTAACTTCTGGGTGTACAAGATGTTTTTAGTTTCCAATGACATTCCTGATTCATGATTTAATCAAAGATGTCATACAACATTTTCTAGACAGTTTTCTGCTTAATCACGATGCAACGAATGATTTAGGCTCATGCAAATGAAAATGAATTTCTATTATAATATGCAGCATAATACAAAAGCCATTGAAGTATATTGAATCTCATGTATATTAAAATTCTGCTTTGAAACTGGAGTGATGCAGCTGTCAAGATGATACAGTAACTTAGAAATATACGGAAATTAGCACTGAAATCTATGGCTACTTTTGACAGAATTTGACAAAATCGCTGTGTTTACAACAATCCTGCTGTAATAATGAACACTTTGCAACTTACGGTCGTCAGCAGTGCTGTCATGGTTCTCTATGGTTCGGATCAGAATTCCTTTCATAATAAGATGAAGAGAAACATTTCATCAAATTATATACAGAAAAATCTAGACATTGAACTTCTTCAAGCAGATGGATGGACCTGTTGCAATACCTGAACATTGATATAATCGCATTCCCAATGAACATGCATCAGCACATCTGTCACTTGTAGGGTGTTTTGAACTGATGCTCGGGTGAATGTATCTGTTCTCTATAGGACCAAAGAACTTGTATTCTCCGCCCTTCCATCTGATGCCAATCCATGGACAGCTGTTACCCTCTTTCAAGTATCTCTTCATCAATTTAAATTCTTTCTCATCCTTGAAAGTTATCAGAGAGGACTTTCGTCGGCGACATTCCGCTTCTGCATCCGGCCATGTTAAATGTTTACTATTGATGTGAATGCACCCAAATGACGGAACCCATGTCCAAGGTGATGGGCACAAGAGGTCGATTGTATTCATCAATGTCTTTCTTATCAAAGGTTTAAGTTTAATGATTTCTCTCCTTGACTTGCTTGTATCTTTCTTAATGTCCACCACTTGATTGTTGATTTGTATTAATTTCTGCATCGACTTGCTGTCATCGGCCGTCACTCCATTCGCGAACTTCAATAGCATGGTCCTCATTTCACTGCGCAGATCATCCAATTGCTTTTTGAAATCAGCTGACAGATCACTTCTTTCTTTGTTTGACTCAGTCTTCACATTTGCTACTTCGTGACGGATATCGTTCATCTGTTTTGCTATTTCTCCTGTAAACTTCAACAATTTCATTATCCCAATGTTCATGTTCGATATTTCTCTTCGAAGATGGTCGAACTTATTGTCACTGTCTCTCGATTCCTCCTTTCTTTCCGCCTCAAATCTCGCTAACATTTCTCGTTCCTTGTCAGTTCTTTGAGGGTCCACGATTTGCTGTGTTTTCTTCATCATTCGACGTACTGCATCCTGTACATCTCTCACAACATTCTCTCCATCTGAAGGGCCGAAGATGGACAGAGAAATGACGATGATGGCTAAGAAGTCAATGAAATTCATTTCCGAGGATAAACCGCTGCTGTCAATGTCTGTGTCGTCGCAATTGATAATTCAAGGTTTGTAAATGACTTAAATACATTTCGGTTATCTCACAGGTCTTCGGCGAACCGGAATAAACTGCGTGATAGAATGAAGTAAATACTGATGACCTTACAAATCTGTTAAGTGGCTTTCAAGTGGTTGCTTAATGAAACCTTTACTCAACAATTTGATTTGTGCTCCATAGAATACTGGCATGGTTTCAGGATAGAATGATGTAAACATTGATAACTTTCGAGGACCTTGTTCAAGTTGTTTATGGAAGTTTCATTGGACATGCGGAGCTACATGAATATGTAGATCTCACCAATGTGATTTGTTTCATAAAATTAAAGAATTGATTTGTGTTACAAAATTGCCAAAAACTCGGCCGACGCGCTTCATACCACTGACAGTATCAAAGGCTTTAATTACATAAATTTACATCGTACAATGGGAGTGATTCATGTTAAAGTCATTTTCGGAAATACGTTAACAAGTCATCATCAGGCCTGATATCATACTGTTAATTCTGAAATTGGCTAGATCATTGCATCGCTTTGAAGGTAATTAAAAATGTGGCAAAAGTTATACCTTCAAATGACTTTTCACAATAAGTCACAAG
The DNA here is from genome assembly GCA_907163375.1 of Prostheceraeus crozeri. Lineage (NCBI taxonomy): Eukaryota > Metazoa > Platyhelminthes > Polycladida > Euryleptidae > Prostheceraeus > Prostheceraeus crozeri. The sequence continues at coordinate 19,318 of CAJQUW010014528.1, forward strand.
TTTCCTAAAGTTTCCCTAAAACCGAAGAATTCCTAAGGAAAAAATCTAAACTCAACAAGCCTTCACGGCACACAGGTCTCTGTATTTGATCGGAGGCCAGGCTTGCCCTCTTGTTCCCTAAAGCTATGGTACGAATCATGTAAATAAAAGCAGCTCAGGAAGAAGCTATAGAAGGCTTGAAGAAGATGTGGATGGTTAGATAAATTTTAGGATGGCTAAAGGTATCATTGCTACCTTAGAACTTTGCGTCATACCCGCCGGCCGGCGAGTTCATTTAATGAAACCCATGTTGACTGTTGACAACATTCAGTCTAGAATAAATTGTTTAGTCAATCATTACAATACTAAAGCCTGATTCACACTGGTCGGCGAAGATTTTTCTCAGTACAGTGAGTGAATTCTTTGCGAAGACTAATTTATCACCTCAGTGGTCGTAGTCAATTGAATGCGTTCACTTCGAGAATTTATTGCAACCACTGCGACGACTGCGAGAATCACTTTGACTGTCAATAATTTGACTGCGTTGAAAATGAAAATTCTTGTTGCAGTGACATACCTTTTTCCATAGTTGTTGTCAAACTTTGGATACTTGACCTCAATTTCCCATTCACGCATGCTAATCAAAGAAATCAAAGAATGCATTGAAATGAAGATATCTCCATCAATTTTTCCACAGTTGATGACAAAATTTGCAAACTTGATGTCAGTATATAGATATCTACTAGCATTTCTCACCAATAGCTTGACTGAGTGGTTTCTCGCAGTGTTCGACGGCGGGAGTTCGCAGTCAGTGTGAATCAAGCACAATATCCACAATCAGCATCCGCCTGTCATTCCTCAATCGTTTGCTCTCATTCGTAAATATTGCTTTCCTCCAAATTTCTCTGCACGTGCATTTTTTCCTGGTCAGTCTTTCTCTCAATCTCTTTTGTGCTCTCAACGCAACAAACGGCTTCTGCTCTACTGCGGATGACAATCTTATTCAGAACAGAACATACAGCCTGAGCATTGGGCAGTTGCTGCGTTCGGTGGATTTCTTCTTATAGCGGTAGTTTTTCATTTACTAAATCTCACTTTGTTTCTCGCTCTCAGCTTTAAAATGATTCTTTTGCTAAAAGTCTGAGGTTAGAGGTTAGGTTAGGTCGCTATCTTCTTAACTAAAAAGCCAAGAGGCTCAGGGTAAGCCATATTTTCTTCAGTTTCCATCATTCTCTTGGTTCTCAATTTTGCTGTTTTACTTTTGTTGATCGTGTAGACATGCTTGAGTACAATTGACATCATAATCAAAGCTTTCTAATACCATTGCATCTTGTAACATCCATAGAAATATATTTCAATTCAATGACTAACTTATCCATGCCTTATTGAGTGTTCAATGTTTTCATATTAGCTAAAATAGTAACTTTAGAACGATGTCACCTATTAACATTGAAATTCAATTCAAAAGGTGACAGACATTTTTTGGATTAGTGTAGATCATAGAAGTGGATAATAGTACACTAGAATGGAAGTTTGATATCTTGCCTATGTGCAATGATGGCACATGGAAAAATCTATGACCTGTAGATCAGATTCGATCTAAAACATTGTATCATAGTCAAACTATTTGCCAAGTTGGTTGTGGAAATTGCTGACAGCAAATTGCAGGATTTTCATGAAGAGAATTGCAAGTGAGATGGTGGCATTGTTTCATGTGAATTAGCCTACTATTCCATGGATTAATATGCTGTGTCTATTTGTGGCAGTCATTGACAACTATTATACAATTTTTCAACACTGGAGTGCGAATTAAAATTTGGTTCACAGAGTCATATTGAAAGTGATCGGTGTACTGGTTGGAAGGACATCTGAAGAATTCAGAGATAAATTTCTAATTATTGGATAATTTCTCCTTCTAGTGGTCAAGAAACCTAGCGCTCTTTTGGAATAAACACATCGAAAGCTTCTCTAGCGACAGTCATTTATCAGATAAATGAAATGTCGTTGGAACTTTTCAATTAATCACTAAATGATTAATATGACATAGTGTGATGATATTTTGGATGCTGATATTCAAAAGCATGCAAAGGTTTTGAAAATTGTTCAAATATAATGAACAGGGGAATCCTTCAAAGTAAAATAAATACTGTAAGATTTCTTAGCCTCTGATTTCAAGCTGGAGTCATGCATGTTCTGTAAATGGACATTGCAAGTTGCATAAGAGTCTGATTATACTCTTGATTGATTATAGGAGCGATATTTCAAAATGATGACCATACAGAACGTTTTAAAGGATATCCTTCTTTGTCATCCTGTCCCTGCACTATTTTATAAATTCACTATTGCTTTTGTGTACATGATCTTTGGACTAGGGGCAACAATCAAGATCAAAATTGACTTGATAATTGAAACTGCCAACCAGAAAACAAGAAAACCAGTCCGCAAAACTTCCCCCGGAGTGTGCCATAATTTTCATGCAATTTCCATTCTAGGACTTTCTATGGTATTGTTAATTTCTATGGTTAGTAGAATTTTGATACAAAGTTGATAGTTGATTTGACATAGAAATCAATTGATCTTGGCTAAAAAAGATGGCGGGCTTGTCGCCTCTAAAATAGCTATTTCCTTGAGAGAGGAAATATCAACTTTGCCTCCCACAGCTATGGTGTACAGCCTGAGTGCAGTGAGGATGGACAGATAGCTGTGGGAGGAAACGTTTATTACCTCTCGAAAGAATGTGGCTTTTCATTTTGTGGCTGTTAGATGTCTATTGTTCATTATGAAGTTGATGGTTGCATCGCGAAATCTATGAATGAGCTAATGCAGGAACTGTATCGATATCTTGGTAGTCTCTGGCTAATCATAACTTGTTGACAGACTTCTATGATTTGTCCTTTATAAGAGTTTCCATAGAAAAGTTAACTGCGGGAGGAAAAGTCAGCTTTCTCATCCCGTGAGACTGAAGAGTTGATTTTTCCATCCGGCAGTTTCCATAAGAGAGATATCTTTTCAATCCCACACAAAATGAAAATACATTAGAGTAATGGGGAGTTTCCGCACTTGATTTGATAAACAATTTGATAAAGATATTGCATATTTCTAAACTTTAAAACAGCCTTTTCTTCCATTGAATTTAGGCAAGGAAATAAAAATAAACTCATAATAATAAGTATTATCTTATGCGCTGTTAGGTCTCCGAACTATGGGCATAATACTAAGCTTCCGAGACATAACGTGACAATAGAAAATTTGAACTGATTTTGGTGATACAAGCTTAGATGGATCTTTGGATAAAATCATTGATTCTTAATATTGACATCAATCATAAGTGTCTAACTGAGCATAGATAGTCCATGAACTGTTTGATGACGCGACTAGATATCTATCTGCTCAGGTTGACTTGGATCATATTAGAAATGTAGATATTTCGTTTAACATTAGGTACATGCAAACTTTTTGACCACTTTTGTATCAGGGATGTGGAGTCGGAGTCCCGGAGTCCTATCATTTTTGCGGGAGTCGGAGTCTTATCAAATGATAGGACTCCGCATCCCTGCTTTGTATAAACACTTTGCACCGAATACTCTAGAAAGTCTTGATTATAAAACAAAAAATATGTAAATACAGTATATACAGAAGAGTGCTAACTCAAATGGGACTGATTTTGCCTCTTCTTGAGCAACGAATTGCAACGCAGGAGTAGGAATAGGTTGAGACAGCATTTCTATCAATAGTTTCAAATTTCACGTTGATTATTCACTCACTCATTATTCACACATTTGAAATTCCAGTTTGATGAACACGCTACCGAAGAATTAAAAGAATTGTTTTCAAGGTAGGTAATGAGCATTATTGACATTCGGCACATACTTTGCAGTCGACGAAACTTCAACTTTTTCATTGGCAAATTACAGAAATGGAATTTCGTTCACTGGAGGACGAAACACAGCAAGTATTTACTCTTACGACCCTTAATCAAGTCAATTTTATCAAAGTCAGTGAATATATTTTAAATCCACACTATCTTGCTTTTTTATTTGTTACTCCGGGGTTGATCCTTTTTGCTTTCGCAAATTTCACTCAAAAATGCCGACTTTTTCAACGCTGCTCTTTCATACGAGTTTGCCATTGACAATCTTGTTTATTTTCCACCCGCTCGTTACACATTCCTTGCTCCGAATAAATCAAAAATGGCGAAAATATCTACATTAATAAACTCTCAAGTCATGTCTTCCAAAGACTTCACTCCAATCATTTCTCTTCGCCGTGCATGCATAGCAACAACCGCCAGTTTGCGACAACCATGTGTAAACTCGAAGAGTAAAACTTGATAAAATGCATCCCACTCACGCTATGCAGGTGAACAATAGATGTATAAATTGAAAGCTTGAATAATAAATGACTAACGAGAAAGCCTCCATAAATATCTATGTCTGCCGCGCAGCGCTTTGATTCAATGGGACACATTTTGCGATAAGCGGGGAAGTGAAGTTGAGAATGATACGAAGGGGAGAAAACGATTACATGATTGAAAATTTCGTCATGATTGTCAGTCATTTTTACAGGAAATCTAATTTCTTTTTACATGTACTCCTCTGAGTCTGAACGGCCCTAACATTCCGGAACTGAGGCCGCGGTTATGATACAAGAATTAACATTTTAGACCATCAATTAATTGAAATCAGTGATATTTTTCATCGTCTCAGCTGAGTTCTTGCTATAAGTTAATGTCACATCTGGAATCACTAACTGACTGAAGAATTTTTCCACCAAGAACGCGCAGTCGATGTCACAGGTGCCCGCCAGACCTCAACACGATTTGAGTTCGAATTGGACAACTGCATAGTCACAATTGCGATTATCTTATTATAGCTTTATATTTTAATTGTAATTGTATTAATGTCATATCGTCAATTGTGACAAAAACAAGGGATGAGCAGATGATATTTACAAACATAGAAAGCCGAAATACTATAAATATCATATGAATAAAGCGGAACAGAATATTTCAAACCATGCTGCATTGTGGACATACGGTGCCATGAAGAGTGAAGATCCTGTTGTTCTTCCGCCAAGCACATGATCTTCATCGCATGTCAGGCCGACGAAGCCGTCCTCGCCATAGAAATAACTTGTTTATCTGAAGTTGATTAGAATGGAAATTGACTCAAGGTCGCGGCACATCCGAGGGAACTAAGTTGCGAAATCAAACACCAATTACAAGTTTTCAATTACGATTTCTGTGCCAATATTGTGTGTGCGACTGAAATTCCATTCTAGAGGCTACATTGTTCAATCTCTATGGTTGAAATACGGAATGTTTCATTGCAATGTTGAACATAGACAATGTTCTATCCACAGAATTAGATTGTTTAAGCGTGTCACTTTCCTAGAAGTGCAAGCTGATTCAAAACGCTGGAACATCCAGGAACTTAATAAGTGGGCAAAAGGAGATTTCTATTACCTCGTAGAGATAAGAAAAATAGTCATGCGTCGAATCTGAAGAAAATTGTGGCGATCGGACCATTTTGAAGGAATTCACGGCAATCCGCAAGCGGCGCATGACTATTTTTCTCATCTCTGTTAGGCATTAAAAATCTCTTTTTGCCCATTTAGTAAGTTCCTGGATGTGCCATCGTTTTGAATCAGTTTGAACAACAAAATTCTGTGGGCTGCTTATTGTTCGATTTCTATGTTGTTATGTCAGCAGATTGTGCCATTTCATCAGCATTACATTTTCCAATGCTTCTTTTCTAGTCAAACAGAAGAAGAGACGACTTGTCTAATTGTGCGGTTCTATCATTCTGAGAAGTGTGAATAATTCCTTTCCTTTTCGATGGAAAGAAATTTTCTCTTCAAAATTGTGGTCAAATTCTTGTCATCATTTACACAAATATCTTGCTGTTTGACAGACGAGTAGAAATTTCAGTGAAGAAAGTTGAAGATTTGATTTTATGTGATTTTAGTTTTTATTTGGAAGATTTAACAGTGTTACAGTATTTCGTTACTTGTACAGAGAAAATGGAAAGACACAATTCACTTGATAATTAGAGGATGAAGGAGCTGGAGACGAAGTTGTGTCCAAATGCAAGAGAGATAAGAAGTGAAACATGCAAAGATTGCACTTTAAAACAAATCGGAGATTTTGCCTCTGTTTGTGATTGCTGTCAGCAACAAACATTGAGAATCAGATCGTATTTCAACTTGAGTGGCTGACAATTGGAAATATGGAACAACACTCACGTCTTCAAAACCATCGCAAATTGGAAAAATTAGAAAACTTTTTGAATCAAATAAATTCTATTTGTCTCTGTGCATGTATTGTAGATATTCTACCGCTTTATTGACCTGTAAAGCAGATTATTGCCCGCGCGGATGATAATATTTACTCCAATGCACTAGAAGGAGCGTTGCCTAATGCACAACTTCTCTTATCCTTGCCTTAGCATAGACTGTGAATAGATAATAGCAATATTGATGAAGCTAGATTTCTATTCAAATACTCTTGATAATCATAGACATGTCAATCACAATCTGACCTTGATCATCATAGCACGTCGTCAAATAAAATTCTCTACGCAGCTCGTGCATGAGATTGCTTCATCATAGCATTCGAACTCGTTAGATTAAAGTAGTTCTCACTCTATGGGCTCGGGTATTTAAGATATCTAACTCGTGGAATGCTATAAAGAAGCAATCATGCACTATTATAAAATAATTGTTATTGAATTCAAAAATGAACATTGAAAAGTTATAAATCTATCTTCTACTCATCAACCAAATTTGTGGTTGGCCTCGGAGCATGTTTGACTGCATTGGCATAGCCACAGAATTAGACATGCCGTCTCTTCTTCCGTTTGACTAGAAAGGAAACATTGGAACATGTAACGTAAATGAAATGGCACAATCTCCTGACATAATACCATAGCAATCGAACTATGTGCAGCCAGTTCAACATTAAACACGCCAAATTGTGCAAAGTTTCAGTGACTGTTATCAATCGGATCACACAGCAAAGAGACACAGACGATGTCAAGTTCTACAGAGAAGTTTGTGAACGTTTTTTCATGCGCCTGCTAACTTTTTTTTAAAATGATCGGAGGACCCAACATTATCGAGAAAACTTTTGCGCAATGATCTGAATTCTTCGAATCTGAAGGAATCGTGGCGATCGGAGCATTTTGAAGGAATTGACAGCAATCCGCAAGCGACGCACGACTATTCTTCCTATCTCTGCAAGGTATTAAAAATTTTTTTGCCCACTTATTAAGTTCCTGCATCTACCTTTGTTTGAATCAGTTTGCACTTCTAGCAAAGTGATGCGGTAGGACAATATAATTCTGTGGATATAGCCATAGAGATAGATTGTTTATCTAAAGTTGACTGGAAATTGACTCGAAAGGTCGCGGCATTGTCGGGGGAACTAAGATGGGGGTATGAATGACCAATGAATGGCCTAGAATTGCACCAGTGACTGATTCTAATCCAATGATGCACTGAGTTACAATGCGTGCGATTTTTGTGCCATTATTGTGAATTGCATGACTTAATTCTATTCTAGAAGTTATATTGTTATCAATTTCTATGGGATATCTAAGTCGTGCTGAACAGGTGAAATATAGATAATCACGCGAATTCCGCAAAGTTTGCTTTTGTCTTATTCATGTCGTGCTGAAAAATAATTCAAGCAGAACACACGTAATTCATTTGAGTGAGCACTAATTGTGATTATTGCTGTAAGTGTGGACGTTACAACCTTACCATTTTGCACCTAATCCAGTGCAAGGGAAGTGTGGAATCAATGGTTGGCGACAGCTATGATACAGTGCATCTTCGATTATCCGGATGGTCAAAACTCAAGAGGTCAGTCAAAGATCCGGATAAGCGAAATATCCGGATAAGCGAATTTTTAATTGATTACATTTGATTATATACCAAGATCCCCGTAGAATATGATCTACATATATCCATATAATCTGTATGCATATATCCATCCTGCATATCTACCTAGAATGTAATACTTGATATATTTGATTCCGATTCTTCGACTGTTTAATGAAATTATGAGCATCAATTGTACATGTCTGCTATATATTCACTGTCGTTCCTATTAAAGCATATAAATGCACGTACACAAACAATGACCGTGAACTGAGACCATGAATTGAAAGTGATTTATCAGAGCTGTATCCCAGCTTTGACTAGCCTGCATAACCTACTTAAGAATGCTCCAATCATTTAGCTGCTTGCCTATTATTTGACTCAGGCGAGAACCGCACATTGAGCAAAAAATAATTGCTGGTAAAGCAAGAGTACTTCGTGTATGTGTTACCTAAAGAGGAGAGCAATGCTAAAATGAACATTTGATTCCATGTATGTACATGTACATGTTTTGATGGAATCACGGAGAATCGAACGGATTCTGAAATTACGTCCGGATAATCGAAATCCGGATAATAGGTATCCGGATAATTAAAGATGCACTGTCTTACTTTTTACCCTGCCCTTATAAGCAGTTTTATTTGATAACAGAATATTATTGAAATATGGAACGGAGGAAAATGAATGGCTATGCCAATGAATCAGCGAAAAATCACGTAGTGATCCGTAGATATTTGGAAGACAAATAGGCTACATATTGTAGATGAATTTCCATTTCTATGGTTGGTAGAATGCTGATAGTTAATTTGACATAGAAATGAATTGATGTTGGCTAAGAAAGGATGGCGGATTTGTCGCAACTAAAAATACGGGACTAAAAACACTTTGGTCCAGTTCAAGAGAAATAAGTCTTAATTCAACAGCAAAATATTTCAAGACAAAGTATTTCAATCTTTTTTGACTTGATGCAATGGATAAAAGTCTCACAATTCAATGATTTTGCATTCTTCAGTCGCTGGTCAAGAGTATTTTCTCAAGTCATTAAGTAACATTGCTGCTTTGCAAATATCATCAGACCTATCAATGTACACTACCTATAGTCATTATAACACCAATACCTCTTGCAGGCCGATTCTTAAGTGGCATCACATTTTTGTTTCCACTTTCATTTTCATTTATTATTGAGACATCAAATAAGAAAATTTAACAATTAAATCCTCAAGTTTGTTGAGTAAACTTTCCACTTTGAACACATGGAGAAGACGTTTCATCCAAATGAGTGATGCTTATATTTCAAACTAGTAGTCACTCATTACAAATATCTTCTTGTGCCAAACAAACTGGCAAGGAAAAGAATGTGCACTGATAAATCCTTCTCAGAGAAAGCCAGAGAAAGTCTGGAGGCAAATACGATGAGCCATCAGCCGAAAATAGAGTTCCAACACAGATTCAATGAGAGCTGGTACACAGAACAAGCCATAAGAACCTTTGACCACGGCGGCAAACTAGATAAGCCATAAATCATGTCACAAGCGATAAATCATGAGTCACAAGCCATCAGCCATGAGTCACAAGCCATCAGCTATGAGTCACAAGTCATAAATCATGAGTCACAAGCCATCAGCCATGAGTCACAAGCCATAAATCATGAGTTACAAGCCATCAGCCATGAGTCACAAGCCATCAGCCATGAGTCACAAGCCATAAATCATGAGTCACAAGCCATCTGCATGAGTCACAAGCCATCAGCCATGAGTCACAAGCCATCTGCATGAGTCACAAGCCATCAGCCATGAGTCACAAGCCATCAGCCATGAGTCACAAGCCATAAATCATGAGTCACAAGCCATCTGCATGAGTCACAAGCCATCAGCCATGAGTCACAAGCCATAAATCATGAGTCACAAGCCATCTGCATGAGTCACAAGTCATCAGCCATGAGTCACAAGACATCAGCCATGAGTCACAAGCCATCAGCCATGAGTCACAAGCCATAAATCATGAGTCACAAGCCATCTGCATGAGTCACAAGCCATCAGCCATGAGTCACAAGCCATAAATCATGAGTTACAAGCCATCTGCATGAGTCACAAGTCATCAGCCATGAGTCACAAGACATCAGCCATGAGTCACAAGCTATCAGCCATGAGTCACAAGCCATGAGTCATAAGTCACAAGTCATCAGCCATGAGTCACAAGACATCAGCCATGAGTCACAAGTCATCAGCTATGAGTCACAGGCCATCAGTCATAAGTCATTTTGCATGCAGGCAGAAGAAGAAAATTGATGATATCTTTATAATTTTCGTATGAGCATAAAGCATGCGGATAAAGAATAACGCGTCATATCACAACTTTTGTTCTATGGTTCTATTGAAGATCAGACTGATGGCCCATGACTCATGATTTATGGCTAATGGCTTGTGACTTATGACGGATCGAGACGCGACTTGAGATTGGAGACTTATGGCTTGTTCTGTGTGCCTCCGGCCTAGGGAGGCTGAAATCGAGAAGTATGAGCAACTTGAAGATTTGCTTGCCCTGCTGAATTGTGAAATGACACACTGTCAAGCATGAACACAATGGGAGTATCAGCCAAGATCCGTCAGAAAGTCTTTGAACGCATGTCCATTGCATCCTCTTCTCTGTAAGCATGGTTTACCAAACCTCTTTCGCTTGATATGACAAAAATGGCCGACATCTGACTCCGCCGTTCATCCACAACTCGAAAAACTGGTTGACCTGCGGGCGATCTGCACTGACTTCCGCGTATCCAAAGAGGTCTCACCTATCTACACTGTTTCTCTGTTTGCATTGCGAAGG
>CAJQUW010014528.1:35000-40787 GCA_907163375.1 Prostheceraeus crozeri
TATTGTAGGCTCTTGTGCAGTCCCCCCACCTACATTTTTCAAAACAATCGATTATTCAATTTGATCAATTTTAATTGGAAGGATAACTCTTCACACTCACACGAATGACCTGACTACAAGTCCTCACATGGCTATAGCAATAAGCGACCCAGCCACTTCTAGTAGCGCCCTATTATTTTAAAGGTATCTTATTCACAATGAATTTCCTTTAACTTCAAAATTCAAAGGGTATATTTCAATGCGAAAAACCCGAAGGCAAATTACAATAATGACTTGCTGACGAAGTTTGCGACCATGACATCGCAATTACCCACGTAGATTTTTACAACAGCACGGAATGCTTCACTCAAACCGGTGATGCTGAAACGGACATCCAATGGTGCTGCATCTTTTGACCAGAGGAAAAATGGGGGGGGGAGGACTGCACAAGAGCCGTATCGTGTAATAATATTTCCCCAAATGTCATAGACCTGTGGATTTCAAGAATTTTCATTATTATTTTTTTCCGTCTGTCAACACTTTATGCTGATATCATGCTGACTTATATGTAAACAATAAAAAAAGACTGAGACGCTCTCAATAAAGGCGCCTTTTGACCTCCCTTTTCTATAGTCTGTGACATTAAACCGCACGCGCATTCGAAAGCTAGCAAAGTAGATGGGATTTCTGCTCGGTGCTCACAGTCAAATTTTTATTATGCATAGCACCCTACAACATACTGTGTGATACTCCGAGTTCAGTTTCATCAGCCTAAGCATCATCAGAGGAATAGTGGTAATGTGTTATACATAAATTGAATATAATAATATATATGAATCATTGATGAATTATTTAGTGCAACTTTACGCCATAATGAAAAATACGAAATTAATATAATGTAAGTTAGGCCTTAACTAATTAAGTATGCTTCATAGAATTACAAAACTTGTCCTAAATTAGATATTTTTAATTTTTTTAAGTATAATTTTCAATTGTACATTTCTAGCCTACATGTACACTGCAATGAGGCTATCTAAATTACAATTTCTACAGATGATGAGTCGTGGGCTACCCACCGATCATATTATTCATGGACCAACAGACTATTGAATAAAGGCAATAACAAATAACAATAACAACCTAAGATAGCCTATATATACTTTAATATTCAATAAACCAGTTGATATCTTTATTGATACGGTATATTTGGCTATATAGCCGATACCCTTTCCATGTTCGAGTAGATACAGGCCCTATAAGCTATTTAGAGGCATACGCTATCCAGTTTCATATTCAAGCTTTGTTAAAAAGCTTATACTATTCGGCCCCTGTGACGGCTAATTAGGTATATCATCATCACTCATGTGGTCTTATTTAATGTAGCCTCGTAGTAGACTGGTTGCAGGCTAGGCCAATTTATATTTAGCCAGTGCGGGAGATCTTTATCTAATTTAACCAATCGTGGCTATAACTTTATTTTATCTTTCAGAGATGGTCAATTCATGCAAAAATATATGACAAGTATGCTATTTGTCATTATATTAGGCTATTATCATTTTTATTATTAACGTAAGTCGTTGCTTGTTAATGAAAACTAATTTGATGATTGTAACAAGCCTCTAAAGGCCACACCGTTATCCAAAAAACCCGTTCAACGGATCCAGGATAACCAGCATAGATAGAACCTGAATTTGAAGTCGGAGCCGGAGCCGAGCCGGAGCCGGAGCCTTTCACATCAGTGTCGTGGAGCCGGAGCCGATGAGATAACGCATCGGCTCCACAGCCCTGCTTCAAACAAGCAGCCAAAAACCATGGACAGGAGATGATGAATAAGGCCATGTAATTCACTAGTCAGTGACTGTAGCCTATAGATATCATGACTGTTTCTTTAGCTACCGTATGGTCAAAGGTCATCGAAGCAATGAGTGGCCAAGAAGGCTCATTGCTAATCAGATACTGACTGTGTTGCAAAGGATCGATTGGAATGATTCCAACGACGAAGACATACAGAATAGTGACTAGCTTGCGGACTATTCTGACAGTGACAGTAAAAGTGATCACGAAACAGCTGAACTTCTGCAGCATCACGTTCAAGGACTGAATGGATATTTGCTCTCGTGATTTCGAACATGAACAAGTGCCTACAGGGAAAAGCTCGAATCCAGCGTCGTGAGTTTATCAAGAATTTGATTACCATCCAAAAAAACCATCCTAAACCAAATTACCATCCTTGAAACGGTTTCATGTTACAACACTGCAAAATGTGGGGTTGTTGTTTTCGACCAGATGTCGAGATACCATTCATGCAAAGCTGGTAGTCGGCGTTTTTCAACCTCATTGATATGACGGGAATAAAATTATCGATACTATTTCAAATGACAGCTACATATGATTTGATCACAGCGACAGCATATACTACTTGTATTTCAGGACAATGTGCAGGCAGGGACAAAGCAGAAGTGGGCCTACCGCAAACGCATTGCAGTCGAATCAAGGAACGCGAGAATATTGGCCTTGGCGGAGAAGATGACAGTATGGCTATTCAAATAAGTCTATAACATAATGCGGAGTGTGCAAAAAAGTTGCTGCGGAATGGTGTAAAAGAGGCAGTTGCTACATGTTTCATTGCTACTGAAGTGAAGTAGTTTATATTGTTCCATTTTTTAGCCAAGTCGATTGGATGTTCAAAAGAAACTTTTCATGTAAACTGCCTAATTTCGGTGGTAGTCGACTTTGATGGAATCTTTCTAATCATCGAACTATCATTATTTTTTCAATTTCTTGTAATCAGATCATGATGATGATATGATGACAGCTATGTTTTGAGGGCGTCAATGGCAAATTAGAGGGCCGCGTCAGCGGCCCGACAATTTGCCATTGACAGCCCGAAAAATGTAGATGTCATAATCATTGTATGCCATGTTGCGAAATATTTCTATGGTTTCATTTCCAGGCCATGAATTTTCCGGGCCGTTAATGAATTTCTGGGCATTATCAAAGATATCAGTCTTATATACATGGTATACAATGGCATGTACATGTCATTTTATGCAACACAGGCTTAGATGTGATATTATGACATCGGACATAATGGGTAGTGACCAAAATAATAACTGATGCAATAATATAAGTGAATATGTATAATAGAATGGATGAAAATAGTTTAATTAACAACTTAAGATATGCCGGTCAATTTTGACCGCTTTGGTCCTTCTAGGTAGTGAAACTTCTTGGTCCTTCTAGTGTTAAAAGTGATAGAAGTCTATCATGCGACCTGTAAAGTACGCAACCCCATTTAAAGGCGCGTAGACACACTTCTCTAATTCACAGATCTAATAGAAGATCTTCCACACTTGATATGCGTTTGCTTGTGCTGGCGAAGGGGGAAATACATCCGAACTTGTGAAGGACACAGCAGACTTGTATTGTAATTGCAATGTAGGACCTAAGAAAATCTATGATGTCGTTATGATATCGTTGCCTCAAGATAGACAAATGTATGTATACTTATCATGTGCAAAAATATGTCTATGCAGCGTATGCGATATTACTTTTTGTGCATCTAGCCATCTTTTCATCTTAGAATTTGGATCATTCATATATCCACGCACTCTATGTATGTAGCTTCATTTCTATGACTAGAAAACAGTGATTGTCAAAACATGGATATCCAGTGTCAAAATATCAATTCGGAAGTCATCATAATCATTTTGTTGATGGAAGTGTGATATCTGCTGTTTTCTAACATAGCTTGAATTGTGATTATAGCAATGTTAATACGATGTCTATGCGACATTAGACGACAGTAGACGACAGTAGAACGAGTGTAGCGAGTTTATTATTATTCTGAAATAATGCATGATTTTGCAAGGCTTTCTATGTCCACAGGTTGACAAGTTCCACGAAGCAGGTAATTATTTTCCTGGTTGGAAATTATTAACCTGGTGCAGACTTCTATGAAAAAGTCATGCATTATAACAGATAATGCATAGATTTCTTCGGTCATTATTTGTCATAATATACTCAAGCCTTCGTCTCTCTCTGTAATTATAGCAATAATGACCTCAAATCTATGCATTATTTATTACATAATAAATCTTTGGCATAGAAGTATTGCTTATCGGCGATATTTATTTGAAGGTGATGTCAAAAAGGTAATGTTAAATATCTAATGTTAAGCGATTTCAATTCATTCAATGCCGAGAAATCAACAAGAAAATGTTAAATTTTCCAATTACACTAACAAGCATGGTTGTCCATGGGACGACTTTTTCATTCCCAGGCCCATCCCATCCCACGAGAAAATTTTGTTTTCGACCCATGGGAACCACACGGGCCCACGACTTTTAAGTACCGGTATTAATTTTCAACAGCTTCGTATCATGCTGATAGTTTCTACACGTAGCTTATGCCCCCTGTACGCACCCTTTTTAAGCAAGCATTACTCTGTTAAGATTAAGCATATGCTGTTTACTATTGAACTATGAGCCCTAGTTAGTAGAAACTTAGCCTAGTTTAGTCTGATTATAATGCTTTGTAACTGCTAGGCCTATTTCACTGATCATATAATGTTTGGCATACACTACATTGTGCGTATCATTGTATTAGATGAAATTAGTAAAATACGTAAAAAATTATGTATTTCAAAAGATTGAAAGTCATATAAGTAACATATTGCTTTGAAATTATTAGCATGATTAGATCTAGCTGATTAATGAAGCATCGTTCTTTAACTTAAAGCTAGTCTACGTGTAGCTGCAACGTACATGTACTTTAGGTAGCCTACTTGTATATTCATTGCCTATTATGAATTAGAGTTGAAATATTCACAAATTGAATGAAGCGAGAATGATAAGCTTATGAATAGGCCTATTATTGGCCATGTTGTCTCCTACTATTGGTATGTTATAAAATAGATATATAACATAGATGGTTCGGGGTATGATGATTATTTTATCTATTCATGTCACCTAGAAATTCTCTTTATTCAAAAAGTTAGTCAGATCACACATTTTAGTAAACCGCAAAATTACCACGAATTTCATCGGTTTTACTAAAATGTGTGATCTAACTAACTTTTTTCAATATTGAGAATTTGTATGTGAAATGAATAGGCTACATGAAATGATCCCATGCCCTGAATCATCAGAATCTCAAATATTGAGTCAATCAGACCAGTAGACCTAACTCAGAGTTACAGCCATTAATGTACAAACATTCCATTTTTATCATTGAACCAATGTGTTTGCTAACGCTTCTTGCCCCTGCACCTGCAGTCAACTGTTTGCAGTGAACGCTGAGTTACGGAAGTAAACAGAAACAGGTGCTACACTATCATTAAAGCAATCGAATATGCGGTCGGTCTTCTCCGTCTTCTACTTCTATGCATGGAAATTGCAGGTTGCTGATGGTGATGGACTTGTGGCTGCCAAACATCTTTTCTACTTCTATGCTGTCAATTGTTGCTGCAGTTAAAAACTATCGCGTTGCACTGTATGTTAACTCTGTGTGTTAGGGGCCTACAATGCAACTTAGAAGTCCAACATTAACAAAAAATATTAAAGCTGCATTCTCTTGTTTGTTACCATTGATCTGTAAGACAGCAAAATGTTGAAAAACATTAAAAAACATATTTCTAACATTGATTCTAGGTTCATCTTGAAAAATGTCTCGGCCCATTGGGAACCCACATGGCCCATGGGCCGAACTTCCCGTCCCAGGCCCATCCCAGGCCCATGGGCTCGCTGGCCCATGGGCCCTCCCATAAGGCCCCATACCCATGGACGACCATGCTAACAAGATATGGAC
>CAJQUW010014529.1:0-20723 GCA_907163375.1 Prostheceraeus crozeri
CTGATTTTATGAAATCGAATTACAAAGAAGTGATTTTTATTTATCATTATCATTGTAACTAACGCTTCGGGAATTAAATTCCCTTATTCAATTCTAACATAATATCAAGAAATGGTACTCCTTTTTGTAATTTAAATAAAACATATAAAAACAATTGACCACAATAAGTTGTTCCTGGTGTTTGAATTTGAAATGTATTATAAGTTCCATTGCCAAGTAATTTTTTAACTTCTTTTGTTGGGGGAAGTCCATATGAGTCGAACCAATAGTTCTCAGCCTCCGGGCGGTCAAAATAGTAATTATCTCTATTTTTATTTCTTTGACCCGCTGACCAATGTACTCCTTTTTGATCTGACGTGTGGAGATTTGTTACGAAATTTACAGATGGCTTATTTTTTAGGAATTGTAATCGTCTGTCATTAGGACATGAAAATTCTTTATTCCTAATTGATTTGCAATTTTCTTTAGATCAAAATTCGTAGTTGTTTGTTTGCCGTATTGTTTTAGAAACTCTTTTATGTTTTTAATTTTATAATAAAGAAAATTTCTTATAGGGACCCCTAAATTAAAAAACTGTCTCATAATGATGACTTATCTTACTACTTATTCGATTTTGAAATGATTATGTTATAATTATTCTAATCTACATTGTTTTACAGATTTCCATTTTCTTCATGAACTTCATTCGTTAATGTGCTTCATCGTTAAAGGGATTGTTTAAAATTGCTATAACAACTATCCCGCATATCGGCGTTTATGCATTCTAAATTTAGAAGAATAATTGCTTAATTGTCACTGCACTCTTAATTGCTTAACCTATTCATGACTTCACAATGGGAAGTACTTTTATTGCTACCCTTATGTGTTTTAAACTATTCATGTGGAAAGAGAAAACGTTAAATGAATTTTGTGAATGGATTTCTAAAACTGACTTTGAAAACAGACTTTGAAAACAGATTTTGAAAACTGTTTCTGAAAATAATTTACGTAGGGGTAAATTGAACTATCAAAATTTTACGCACGCGTAAATTGAACTGTCAAAATATTACCGATGCGTAAATTGAAATGACAAGAGATTCTACGATAATTTTAGGGGAAAGCTGTTAGAGGTTTTCCGTTGATAGAACAATAAATCGCTTTCTCTCATCAATCTCTCTCTCTCTTCAATCTGTGTCTCTCTTCAATTATCAGGCAGTGTACGGGTTCATTGAATAATTTTGAGTTTATGAGTTACAATGATCTTCTAGTTCACACAATTAGTACTTTAAATAATGGTGAGAGTACAATAACGAAGAATGTCTAAGTAATAATTGCGTCTTCTCAATTTATCATAATTCTCTAATCTTAATAATAATTGAGATCAATTTCACTTGTTTTTAATTGAGATAACGAAGGATATATTCTTGCGGTTCCTTCCATTTTCGTCGTCGCCGTTGCCGTCGAGGTTTCTTCCATTTTCGTCGTCGCCGTTGCCGTCGAGATTTCTTCCATTTTCGTCCCCGTTGAGTTTTCCATTTTTAAAGAAATATTTTTCCCCTTGACTTATTTTAAATATGAATTAGAAGGTTCTTAACCTGGTTTAGACATAGAAATGATTAAAAATTCATAAATTAAGGGATAATTGGGGTTATTTTAACTACTCCTAAAATTACCAATTTTTCTGATGTTGTGTCCTGGAACGGTCATGATTTTCAAGGTAAAAATTGTAATTCTCAAATTTGAGATTCTTAACTTTTATGATTTTTCGGTGTCCTCGAACGGTCATGATTCTGGGAGTAAAATTTCATAATCACAAATTTGAGATTCTTAACTTTTATGATTTTACGGTGTCCTGGAACGGTCATGATTTTGGGAGTAAAATTTCATAATCACAAATTTGAGATTCTTAACTTTTATGGTTTTCAGTGTCCTGGAAAAGTCATAATTTTCAAGGTAAAAATTGTAATTCTCAAATTTGAGATTCTTAACTTTTATGATTTTCGGTGTCCTGGAACGGTCATGATTTTGGGAGTAAAATTTCATAATCACAAATTTGAGATTCTTAACTTTTATGATTTTTCGGTGTCCTGGAACGTTCATGATTTTCAAGGTAAAAATTGTAATTCTCAAATTTCAGATTCTTAACTTTTATGATTTTCGGTGTCCTGGAACGGTCATGATTTTGAAGGTATAAATTGTAATTCTCAAATTTGAGATTCTTAACTTTTATGATTTTTCAGTGTCCTGGAACGGTCATGATTTTCAAGGTAAAAATTGTAATTCTCAAATTTGAGATTCTTAACTTTTATGATTTTACGGTGTCCTGGAACGGTCATGATTTTGGGAGTAAAGTTTCTTAATCGCAAATTTGAGATTCTTAACTTTTGTGATTTTTCAGTGTCCTGGAACGGTAATGATTTTCAAGGTAAAAATTGTAATTCTCAAATTTGAGATTCTTAACTTTTATGATTTTCGGTGTCCTGGAACGGTCGTGATTTTCAAGGTAAAAATTGTAATTCTCAAATTTGAGATTTTGAAAAATTTGAAAAAGTCGGTATTTTTAAAAACGCCTAAATTTATGAATTTACGTCTTCTTATCCTGAAAAAATGACCAAAATTCTTAAATTTAGGCGTTTTTAAAAATACCAATTTTTCTGAATTTTTCGGAGTCCTGGAACGATCTTCTTCCCATTACTATGTTATTTGTTAGCTTTCCATTAACATAACCACCTTCTATAATATCACACTGAACGTTGATTGAATTTATTTCAGTTATTTTAGGTATATTTTAACTGATATGAAAACCTTGTGCATAGAGTTTCTTTTTAAATCCTAATGGTCTTGATAAAGATTTGTCAATATCAAAATCAACTTGATGATTTTCATCTAAAGTAAGAGAAAATTTATTTACTGCTGGTTCAACTGCGAAATGTAATTGTTTCTGGTCTTTAAATTGAATGCCTAAATGTCTTTTTATTTTTTTGGAAATCGATTCAACTTTATAAGATCCAGGAACAAAAATTAATTCTTTCCAAGTTTTACCTTTGTCATTTGAATATTTAAATCGGTCATTTACATCTTTGATAATATTTTGTATAGTGTTAAATGTTGAAAAACTAGTTAATGCTACTTCATAATGTTTGTCTTGTTCTAAGTGAATAATAGGATCTAAATTACAAGTATGCGAGGAAGTAGTTGCTATAAATTTTAATGTCGTACTAAATTTTGATGAGGACAAAATCTCGGTTAAATTTTCTAAATGTTTATTAATTTTTTCTAGTTCTGCCGATGATAATTCTCTCGAAGACATTTTTAACTAAATAATTTAGATAAGCTTTTGTAGTATTTTTCACTTATAATTTTCTTTTCTAATAGTCTTTTTAAGATTGCATGTATTTCGTTAAAACTAGAGTTATGTCCTTCTTTTGTTGCAGCTAATAAAATCTCTAATCTGTTTATTAATTCTTGTGGATCATCGGGCAGGAAAACCGTTGTCTCTTTTAGTCCTGTTCCTGTTTTTGGGTAACTAGTCGGTGTTGAATAACCAGTTCTTGCTGGAGAAGCAGCCATTGGTGTTGAATAACCAGCCGGTGTTGAATAACCAGTTCTTGCTGGCGAAGCAGCTGTTACCATTGGTATCTTTTCCTGTTTTACTGGTACTAGACGTTTTGAATAATAAGCCATTCAAATTTTTATAACGCTTAAGAGTTTTTGCAGTTCCAACCTTATCTTACATAGTTTTGTATTTCAGTAGATCATCAGTATGATATTTATCTAAATCCACTCCTCTTAATAAATCCACGAAATTTCTGTCTAAACTGAAAGCTGCTTTGTCTGGTGTGAAAATTAAACTTTCTTTAGTATTTATAAATAATTCTTCTCCACCTAAGTAAAATCTAAGAAATGGCTTTCCCTCTATAAATGAAGTAGAATGTTCAAATAGCATAGATTTTGGTAATTTCTTGTCTATGTTAGCTTCTAACAAACCATAATCATCCATGATGGTTTTCTGCACTAAATCAGATATGTCAATTCGTTTATCATGAACTGCAATAGTTTATCATGAGTGCAATAGTTTTTTCGAAATCAGTTTTCACTTGTTCAGTTAGGTGCATTTTTTCTAACATATCAGATTGAACGCCAGCTTGTAACATTCGATATTGTCTATGTTTTTTCTTCATAATATTTTTCTGTTTTATTAATTCTTCTAGTTGTTTCATTTTTGCCTCATTTGTCTCATTTGTATTCATTATTTTATAAGATAATATTTGAATTCTGTGGTAGCATAGAGATACAGCAAAAACACTTTACTGAACAACTTATTTTTGTTCTATGGAACTTTGTTCTAACGTTTTTAATAAAGTTCTTATTTCTTCTAAAAAAGCTTCATTGTCTACTTTGTCTTGAGATTTAACAGGAATTTTAGTTGCTTCTCTAGCTATTTGATCAAATTTTTCAATCTCATCTAACGTAATAAAATTGTCATCACACACTCTCTGGAAGTAGTAATGTAGTTTATCATATACTTCTTTGACATGCGCATGTTTCTTACTTAAGGATTTTCGTTTCTTAGACATTACAGTTTTATCTATCACTGTTGCAAGTGACGTTGTGAAGACACCTGTACCTGTTAAAGCTGTAGCAACAACAGGAATTGTAAGAACGCCAGATGAAATGACAATAGTGAGAGCGCCTAAAGAAATTGTTAAAAATGCTTCAACGCCTTGTGTCACATTCTTCACTATCGTCCATCTCTTTCTTAATTTATCATAATGTTCTAATCTTAACAATAGTTGCGCTTCCTTATCTTTCATATACCTGACTCTATCTTTATGTTTTGCTATATCCATTTCATACGATAATGAAGGATATAAAGTGGCTGATGGTTCTTTTGTTTTTTCATCTTCCATTTTTAAATGAATATTTTTATTCGTATTCATTTTGTTTTTTGCTAAATTTCAGAAGGCCCCTATTTTTCATTTTGTTTTGCTAATTTCAAGAGGACCCTATTTTTGCATTTTGATTTGCTAAGTTTCAGGAGGACCCTAATTTTAACAATTTTTTATAAGTTATCAAGGGGGTCTAATTTTAGGTGTATTTTTTATAAATTCAGCAGGACCCTAATTCTAACAATTTTTTTTATAAGTTATCAAGGGGGTCTAATTTTAGCTGTTTTGTATAAATTTCAGGAGGACCCTAATTTTAACAATTTTTTTAATGTGTCCTTGACGGGTCTTTATATCATTACTTACCGGTACTTCCTCCATCAGTCATGGGCAGGTACTCTTCTAGTTGTGTTTCGACCCCTGACCTGAACACTAAGACCCAGACGAGCGGGGTCCGACACATAGTGGCTGACAAAATACTCAATAGGTAACGGTATGTCTGGAAAGATATGTCAAAAAGATAAATCAGACATCATGCAAATGTTGCGTTTCCTCATGTAAACTTAGTAAGACAGTAGACATTTCACTGGATTAGGATGCCCATTATTCCTCATTCTTCTATTGCCGCGCCTCATGTTTCGTAGCTTTAGAGGACTCCAAATAACTCAATATAACAAGAAATTAGCATCAGAGTTTGTCTTGAAAGGGGGATTTGTTTTTCTTCGACTTCCAAGTTGTTTTGAAAAACTTTGACCCTTGTAGCAAGCTAACGAATTTCCCATCTTTAAGCGATTTTTTGTAGATAATTTGTTTGCCTGTATTACTTATCTGCCTATGCAGCAATCAATGTCAGCGGTTCAGCTAATCTGCCGGTGCATTAGCCCAAGACCAAAATTGCACCAGACCAGGCGTGGTAATTGCCACTCCCATCAGCAATCTGTACATAGAGAGCACTGGAGTTTTCATTTTTAGATTCTTCCGAAGTTCGAGTGCGCCAGATTTATGATTTTTTATAGGATACCTGAAAAAATGCGCCGAAGACGAGGCTAGGCGCACCAAAGCTAGGACCAGGCGAGACGAGGTCAGAGCCGAGAGCGCCAGGTACAACGTTACCTGCGCGGCAGACGTGTGATCTATTTCTAGACTTTCAGAAACCAAGTACGCGCCAGTGCCCCAAAGCCAGCCAAAGTAAGTTCGGTGCACCCTGTAAAAATTACGGATCGGTGGCCACTGCCATTAAAAAAATCTCAAATAGGTGCATGCTCACCCTAAAGCGCGAATTGCAGATAGGATTTCTTTTTTACAACTTTCTCGCATCTCTATTCCTGTGCAAATTTATAATCGGGCGTATTCCACATTTTGTTGATCAGATGATAACAAGAGTGAGTAGCAAGCTAGGAAGTAACTACAATTAAGCCTCAAAAACGACGTTGGGGCCCCCGTTGCCACGTTATCATTCCTACGATTTTATTAAAAAAAGGAATTTCTACTCAATGTTATTTGATCTAAAATATTTGATTTAGACCTAAATTCTCCTGAGAAAACAAAAACTTCTTCAAAATCTTACTTAGCACTCCTTGGTGTACTATCAATTGCCATCTATCAGCATCATGTCGGTCTTCATGCATCTGGAGTTCGAATCTCCAGTCTCAGTGTAACAGAGATTTTGGAAGATGCAAAAGCTGACAGACTTAGCTATCATCAAAACATGTATACATGTATCATCAATACTTTCATGATCAATTTACAAATCTTGAGGTTTCATTTGTACTGGTCATATACAGTATGTTGTCAATATATGACAGTCCGTGATTTTGTTGTAGATGTGTTCAGTGCTTTACAGAATTTTGAAAGTATAAATTGGTCTTTAAGAATTTATACAGCACCTTGCTTTGAAAGACAAACACACGCTTAAATCGTTGCTTAACAACAGTTATTTGCTGCACTGATGTCCAAGTAGGAAAAAACGGAATATCAAAGAAAATTCTATTCTTGCGATTTATCACTATCATATACATGTATGTCTGCAGAAACAAGTTGAAACTTAAGATTGCCATTTTGCCATGTGTAGATCCAGAGTCAACGTTTGCATCAGAACTTCTGTCAGGGATGGGCCGATGTGAGAAAATGTGAAAATATGTGACATTTTTTCATCTCAAAATAAAATGTGACATAATGTGTATTTTTCATTGTTGGTGTGACAAAAATGTGACAAATTCACATAACCAGAAAATAATTTGACAGAAATAATGTTTTTACGGTAGTATGACATAGTATAATGAGGTTTAAACTCACAGAGGAGCATCAACTTCGTCTGAGTGAAATAACAACTTTATTCTTTGACTTTGATTTGTACTCGGAATATGTAAGATAGATATGTTTCTACGTGCTCCCATTGGTAACTTGCACTTCCGCCTGGTAAATCATGATGCTACTAGCTCACTTGTTTAAAGTTGACTTTGAGCTTGATGACCCAACAACATTCATTCCATGTGGTCATGCGTTTTTCGATTGCCATTTCCAGATCGCAGTAGTCTTTGTTGTAGTTGTTGATAGCAAGTTTGTAGCAAGTTGTAGTTCTGATAATGCACGTAATCCAAGGAATAATAGCAATTGCAACAAAACTCAGTGATATTTCTTCACTGAAAACAGAATTACGATTAAAAGTGCTAATTTATTGTACGAATTTATATTATCTGTGAATTCATTTTGTGAAATTTATTCCGAATGCGTGCGTATTGTTTACCATCAAAATGAATTCAAGACATTAAAAATAATCATGATTGCAATAAGACTACAACGTTAGAGTGTAATTTTTCACTTAAAACAATAATAAAGGTGTTAAGGTCTTACCCATGGTTTGTTTCGCTGTTGCCACAAATCTCGGGGCAGCTGTTAAATATCTTAAATGGCAGTTTCTATGAAACTCCTGACCTCCATATGCAACACACAGCAAAAAAAGAATCAGCATGACTTTTAATCAAATTTGCATCTTAAGCAACATATGTAAGTCACATCTACTAACAAAGTTATAAGGTGCCTGTAGGCCTACGCCATGTTCAATAATCTAGATGTAGCGTAGGCTAGTCTAGACAACCTAACAATATTGTATCAATTTATTGATTAGTCGCATTCAGTTGATACAAGTAGACTTGGGTATTGAGATATTTACATATGCACATTGAAAATGCGTTTTGATGATGTAGGCTTAATTCCGTGAAATCTTATTTCAGATTTTAATGCTTGCATTGTGAGACATATCTATAAGGACATGAAACGTATTAAAACTTCTGATCCTTGAATCATTTCTTGCTCCAATCATCTTTACAAACGACTAAAACATCGAACG
Source organism: Prostheceraeus crozeri (assembly GCA_907163375.1). Classification (NCBI taxonomy): domain Eukaryota; kingdom Metazoa; phylum Platyhelminthes; order Polycladida; family Euryleptidae; genus Prostheceraeus; species Prostheceraeus crozeri. The sequence goes on from CAJQUW010014529.1 coordinate 8,215, forward strand.
ATCAAATGATAGGACTCCGGCCTATAACTAGACCCGAAATAATATAATACAAGCAAATTATTTATTCTCGTGCATAGCTGTCATTGTCTTGATGTCAACTTTCTCCGTCAAACAAAAGTACAGAGACAGCAATACATACACAGTTTACAGTATAATAGTTGAGGGAATGACCCGTGATACTGAAAAAAGATTGTCTTTTAAGTCGGTGATTTAGTTGAGAAGACTTCCTAGCCTCGATCACACCTTGGCGCCAAAAGTCACATCAGAGACAAAAATGAAATACTGGTCTGCTTGAGAACATTACCTCTTACCCTCACGTTAATCGTGTTTGATGGCTTCCCTAAAGCGCATATTAAAATCGAAAGTGTACTCATATTTTTTGGAGAAGGATGGGGATTTTCGTGCCTGGTAGAGTCTGGAGAAAAACCGTATGAAGCACACATCAACAAGATGGGAGGAGCCGAGTCGTGTGCATCGAACTGTAAGCGAAATTTGATCAACTATCATCGAAAATGATTGATAATTGATACAATGATCACTAAATATATGTTCAGATAAGCCTATAATGACATATGATTAGTGATGCAAATGGAAAATTTTCCAGAAAATTTTCCGGAAAATTTTCCAATTTTTTCAAAATTTTCCGGAAAATTTTCCAATGGAAAATTTTGAAATTTTTTTTTGGTGACTGACGGTTTTGCCTTTGTTTTTGAGACTTGTTGCAGTCGTTTGAAAAGACTATGTAATATTCAAAGACCGAAAACTTCTCTATCATCCCTGCATGTCAACTTTTGGAACCAACTGCACCCTCCATGTCTATTTCAGATCTTTCCAATTGAATATCAGACAATAAATGGATTTCAGATCTCTCTAATTAAATTTCAGATATCTGTCGGAAACTCAACTTTGAAAGGATCTTAGATTCAATTGGAGAATCTCCAATTCATCTGGAAAAGTCTGAAATTCATTTAAGTAGATCTGAAATCGATTGGGAACTATCTGAACCATCTGAACCAGCTGGAAATGGAATGTGTAGCTTGTCCTCTACGAAGATATCGGACAATACGCCAGAAGTTAGAAGCTATCATATAGATCAAAGATATCTTTAGTTTCCAAATATCTCACGAGTTGTACAGTCTTTATATATCTTCCAATATATGGTCGCTCATGTATAATGCTGTGTTGGACTGTGTGCTTGTGCTTCACATGTTCATCAACACATGGAGAATTTGTATCATTGCCAATGCAATCAAGGCTGCATAATAAAGCTTAACTTTCAAGCCATAAACAAACTCCCAAATAAAGTGCATTATTTTTGCTCCAGATCTTTCACAATGGTTGAAATTATACCCTATGTAAAGGAAAAAATTCACGTTGTCCCAAAAGATGTCTGTGTTATAATATTAAAAATGGCTAAAACTTGCTACAAGCAACTGCTGGCAAAGGAATGCTCGAAAATCCGCGGACCAGATTCGTATTGCTACGATTATTTTAATCGAAATGATATGATGAAATCAAGATTTTTAGAACAATTCTATTGATGTTTCTATGCCTCGGCTGTGATAGAAAACGTAAACATTATATCACAAAAATTCAAATTTCTTCATTTTTCAAAATCGTTTTATTCAAAATAATGATCAAACTCACCAGTTTTATAGACCCATTCAATTGGTGTGTAGCTGCCTCGGCTGTGGAAGCGGTCAAAGAATGGCCTATCACAAAAAATCAGAATTTTCAAAATTTTCCAAAATTTTCCATGGAAAATTTTGATTCAAAATTTTCCGGAAAATTTTCATCACTATGTCTATGTGACAATTAAAAATGTTAACAAATTAGCACAAGCCTTTGGTGGCAAAAGAATCTTCAAAATCCGCGGACGGAACTCGCATTGCTACGATCGCTTTAATCGAAATAATGATGAAATCAACTGCTTCAGACCCAATTTATTGGAACGTAGCTGCCTATCGGCAGTGGAAGCGCTCAAATTATAGGGCCTATCAAAAAAATCTAATCATTCAAAATTTTCCATAATTTTCCAATATTTTCCAAACTTTTCCAATTTTTTCCAGAATTTTCCACGGAAAATTTTCATCACTACATATGATGAAGTTGCCAGTTACTTTTTCAAAAGCTAGGCTTACCTGCCACCCGGAGTCGGAGTCCTATCAAAATGATAGGACTCCGCATCCCTGATGCTAACTAAGCGGAAATCAAGCTGATTATCAAGGGAATTTCAGGATCCGTGTCATAATGGAAGTCTTCATGAAAAAGTCGCGATATTATTCGTGCTTTCTTGGCTGAAATTTCAAGTTTTTGATTCAATTTTCATCGGCATGATTTTATGATTCACTAAATTCACGTTTCATTTCTTGAATCTGAATAGTGATGTGGACCGAGAGTTATCCAAAAACTATTTATTCCAATTTCGTATTCTAAATATGTTTGACAGAACACTCACTACGCATCTATAATATTTATTAAGTCTGCTTATATTTCTGAATGATAAAATGAAAACAATTGCTTTGTTATGAACAATAAGTAATTCAATCACAATTAAATCAAAGATCTTCAATTAGTCAGCATACCAGTGAAGGTTTAATTCAAATTCTCATACGATGATGAAAGTCATCCCAGTAGCCATTTATAATAGAATATAATGCTTACTAATTTAAATTATTAGTTAAAGTAGTCCTAAGGAGGACTGATGGCGTTCTCCAATCCGCAAGTGTACAAAGGCAATGCTACTGTAACCATTGGATTAATCAGTTCTTAAAAGAACTCAATGGAACTTTCTCGTGGCAACGAATTAAAATTGATCAGCTTTGGCCCAATATCTGGTAAAAATGGAAATCTTAAGACTTGTAATACTACTCATTCTTGCTTTTAATATACTAATACCATAGATTCCAAACACTGCCGTATACACGTTCAAAACAGACGTCTAATATACTGCACCGACTACAGATGCTGATAGTGGAAATAGAATAAGACAATGGTCACCATAGGTTAAGGAAATTAAAAAAGGATATTATAAAACAACAGGAAACCGATGAATAAAAATTGGAAAAGTGGAGGTAAAATATGGAAATACAACGATGCTACTACACCTATTACAAGTGAACTATATCTGACACTACACAAAGTGGATAATGGTAAGAGTGGATAAGTGGAAAGTGGATAACGGAGGTAAACAATAGAACTACAATGACACTCTACTACAACGAAAGCAATGAAACTATACACACTATACCTAAGACTACACATGGAAAATACTATTTCTTCACTTGAATTTGTTATCGCCAGTTTCTCCATCCGTCTACATATAGTACTTCATGTAATTCCACATTTCTTCATTTGAATTACAATACATCGACCACTACTTCAGCTACCGATTATGGGATATAAAACATAATACTGCAGTCCGTCAGTCATCAGCAGGTACTCGTCTAGTTGTGTTACGACCAATAAACTATCAATCAATCATTTTCGATGATAGTTGATCAGATGTCGCCATCAGTTGGATACATGCGACTCGGCACCTCCCATCTTCTTGATGTGTGCTTCGCACGGTTTTCTCCAGTCTCTACCAGACACGAAAATCCCCATCCTTCTACAAAAAATATGAGTATACTTTCGATTTTAATATTGAAGACTGTTTGAAATGTGAAATTTTAGCCATGAAAGCACGATTTAAATCTCGACTTTTTCATGAAGACTTTCATTATAATGCAGCTCATGACATTTCCTTATCATCAGCTTAATTATGATGCTTGTTAGCAAATATTCATTCCTTTTGATATCCAACTTGTTTCATACTACTTCTATAGAAGCTTCCATGTTGGTAGTATAAAAAGCTGCACAATTTTGATTTTTTTAAAATTACTCAAATAATTTTTTGGACCACGGGAGCGCAATCTCCGCAAAAAACTGCATCTTTTCATATAAAAATTTTTGCTGTCTACAGACACTTTTTTGAGTCGACACTCTACCATCATATCCCTTCTCTATGGTGGGGATGTAGGTTCGAGTGTCGACTCAAAAAAGTATTTGTATTTGTATACAGTGAACTTTTTTATACCAAAAGATTCATTTTTTGCGGAGATTACGTTCCCATGGTCCAAAAAAATTATTTGAGCAGTTTTAAAAAAATCATTTGCAAATTTTTATACTACCGACATGGAAGCTTCTATAGAAGTAGTATGAAACAAGTTGGATATCCAAAGGCATGAGTATTTGCTAATAAGCATGCTAACTAAGCGGAAATCAAGCTGATTATCAAAGGAATTTCATGATCTGTATTATAATGGAAGTCATCATGAAAAAGTCGCGATATTATTCGTGCTTTCTTGTCTGAAATTTCAAGTTTTTAATTCAATTTTCACCGGTATGATTTTATGATTCACTAAATTTATGCTTCATTTCTTGAATCTGAATAGTGATGTGGGTCCATTTACATCTTTCAAAGTTAATTGAAATCATTGTTTTTTGTTATATGATTTTGCTCTGCCAGTGGCAGGTTGCCTGTGATATGATCACGCTAGGGAAGAAACACTTGAAGTTGAGTATGAAAGCAATAGCAACATATCGAATTGCAAATTTAATAAATATTAAATCTCCAAGGCTAACATGACAAAGAGAATATGTAAAATTCTATCATTCCTTCCGCATTACAATCATGATCAGTCAATTCCCTGGTAGTTTCTTCAGAACTGCAAAAGTTTGCACATCTCATCACATTTGGTAACAATTACCAACTATGTCCCCCTTAAGTTCATTTAATAAAATCGAAAGTGTATACATATTGGGGACATAATAAATGCGGAGTTACCACTCTACTTAATATACTTACTCTATGCTTGATGCAAAAAATATTGAATATTTTTGACGCATAAAAAGAAGTTATAGAATTTTAATATAATAGAAAAGTAGGGAAATGCAGTCAATTTCGTGATAATTTCTTCAAAACTGCAAAAATTTGCATATCTCACATTTGGTGACAATACCCAACTGTGTTCAACTCGAGTTCATGTAATAAAATCGAAACTCCATACACAAAGGGGATTTAATAAATGCTAGGTTGCTACTCTACCTCGACGGTCTGATCGTCAGCCATGGCTTCATCAACTGGAGACGAGCGATAAAAGCAAGATGAGTCTTGCAGTGACCATTCATAGGACATCACCCCATGGAGGTAGCCGAAGTCAGTTGAACTTTTCCTGCGACTTTTTTTTTAAAAAATTGCTCAAATACGATATCTCATTTATGTGAAAAGATGCGAAAAATTTGCTTCTGACACGAAAAGGCCGTTCGAGAACCATAACATGCAAAAAAAATAAGATTTAATTTCATAAAAGCAAAAAAGTTGTTGCCAACTTCAGAGACTTACTACATGGACACCTTCCTCTACCCTCCGTTTGATTTCTCTGGAAGTCTGGAAAAAAACTGGAGGTCTTCGAAATGAGGTCTTTACGTGCGATCTATGGAACCAGCATCCGAGACCGTATTCCGAATGAAACCAGACGGAACCTGCTCATGAACACACCATCGCAGATATAATTCTGAAGAGAAGGCTATAGCTGGTTCGGCGACGTAGCGAGAGGACCATCAAATCACTATGTCTCAAGGGCATTCAGGTAGGACTTCTCCAACCGAAGACCGCGCAGAAGACCAGCGAAAAGATGGAGGGACCAAATACGAACGGACAGTGGCCCGCCAATCAGCACCTTGGAACGCCAAGCCCAGAATAGAGGAAGTTGGAACCGTTGGAGCAGACTGGTGGGAGCAAGGGGCGATCGTAGCCTAAGCAATTAAGTCAAGTAAGTCAATGTCGTCAATGATTGGTGTTCGAACCCTGGTTCAAACCATAGAGTAAGCATAGTAGGTGAGTGCTGACTCAAAAAATGGCAGCATATAGTAGAATTTTTTGTATCAAAAGATTCAGTTTTTTGCGGAGATGACGTTCCTGTGATTTTAAAAATATTTGATCACTTTTTAAGAAGCTAAATTTTTGCAGATTATTTTTGATAATGCCCGAGGTATTCCTGTGGTAACAGCGATTTCGAAGCTCTACATGTATATAATAAGGAGGATGAAACGTAGTAGATATCGAAGGGAATGAGCATGTATTAACGGGTGTTTAATTAAGCGAAAACTAAGTTGATGATCAAGGAAATGCCATGAAACGCATTATACAATGCAAGTCTTCATGGAATAGTTGAGATCATTGTCCTTCTTGACTGAAATTTCAAGGTTTTGTTCAATTTTCATCGGCATAATTTCATGATTCACTAAATTTATGCTTCATTTCTTATGGACTCATTTACATCTTTTAAAGCTAATTATGATCATTGTCTTTGATTGTGATAGTTTGCTAATTTGACATTACCTTGATATTACCATTATTTCTTCAAAACTGAAAAATTTCGCTGATTTCACATTGGGTACTGAGACTCTACTAAAGTTCAATAAATAAAATCGAAGTTGCAAATGTTGGGGATTTACCGGTAATTAGTACTGAGTTGCTACTCTACCTAATTAATGCACTTACTCTATGGTTTACACTTTTCAGGAATTGACCATTGATTGCATCTTTACGCTTAACTAATGCGGTGGGATGAGTTTCCAATGCTGCGTTCATCACTGTCTAATTTTTTCTATCAATCATTTTTCAAACAACCTGCTACTTCGTGTTTTCTTATAGTTATGCTCAGGTATCCTTGATGACATTAGTTGTGGACCCTATAAACTATTGTCTATAAATGCTTAATCATGATGCAAAATTCTTCGGGATCAGTTCTGAACGTGACTATCAGAAGTGTCATATCTAAAACACCGGGGAAGTTAAGACAGGCAACTTTTATATGTGTGGTTGTTCCATACAAAAAGTTTTTCCTAAACTAGTTGTCGTTACTATGACTGGTCCGCACCACAATCACCTCACTACAGTTAGCTGACTAGTAGCGGCCTCAAGGCATGCAAGAAATCTCATGAGTCATTCACCATAAAAAAATTTGATTAGAGGGACGGGTAAATTTCTATTTGCAGAATTTATCTCATCTTTATTTCTTCTCACTGAATCAAACATTTGTTGACTGTCATTGTTTTCGTTGTAAATGTAAGACAAAACAATATCATTGCTTGCGAGGTCTTCCGCCGATTCTCTTTGAGCAAAAGTTCTGGATGCGTGAATGGAGAAGCTGTCACTTCGTCCACCTTTATGTGTACAGAAGTAAACAGCATTAGCGCTCGAACTTCTCTGGAAGTGACTTTTACTCTCTCCATTTATTAACTTTTCTTGTATATATTGTATTTTATTCATCTTTATGCACGCTTCCCGAAGTTTTGCTCGAAGAGAATCGGCGAAAGGCCTCGCAAGGCAATGACATTGCTTTCTCTCTGAATCTTTCTAAATGAAAGTTCAATCGATTTACTTTATACTCTAGGATTCAACTCACTTCGGAAATCGCAGCTGCATGCTACGTGTATATCCTTTGATTTGAGTTTCAGAGGAGCTAATATTATGCCCGATGCCGATGATTTGAAACTCATCGATTTGACGAAAAAAAGTTTCACATACGTATTTAGAGGATCGAGCGTGTGATGTGAAAAACGTGGAGCTAACTGAGCGGATTCGATCCATCCATCATCTTACTAGGTTATATTCTCAACTTGATGACCTACACAGTATGATACAGAAAAGCCGATCATTTTCAATGCTTCATCGGCTTAATTCAATAAATATTTCTACATTACACCACTTTGTAGGAAGCGATCCATTTGTAGGTGTCAAATTTTGATGATTTGCAGGCATTCAGAGTAAAGTTCAGAAAATGAATTTGTTACATAAATCCATTCTGTAAAAACAATAACAGTTGATCTGCCTGTTGAGCAAATTTAGACTTCAGTTCGGTGTGCAGATGAATTTACATGATCAGTTAATTCAGTGCTCATCGAATTCTATCTTTTTTGAAATGGCAATTGGGTCTCTTCGAAGTCGGGTGAACATGAAAGGGCATATTTTTCTGATCTCCTGAATTTTTGCGTAAATCGTTCTAAAAATGTATGATTAGCTTTGCAAAATTTCATTATTTCTCCTGAAAATTATACAAGCATTCACTAGGTGACATGCCACGCGTAATTACGGAACACCCCAAACATCCGTGGTTAAGGACATTCTATTCTTCTACCCGCGTACATACGCGCTGCACTAAGAGTCAGAAATCACTTGATCTGATGCTGTTAAAACATGGGGAATGTTTATGAATACGCGCGGTCGAGCGTTTATAGTTTGCGCGTCGTCCACGGTTGTCTGCGTTGCCGCTTGAACCACGCATGAACCGCTAAGCATGTTCTGGCTTCCCTGAGCACGAAATTGAGGTCCTACCACATTGTTTAGCCTCTGATACATGCAGACACATGAGACGCAAAGTCTATATAACAGGACTGCCAACTATACTAACTTATACACGTATAACAGATATTGCAGTAATATCCCGCATAGCCACGGATGTTTGGGGTCATGTGTAATTACGCGTGGTTCACGCGTGAATTACGCGTGATTGAGCGTGATTGAGCGTGGCATGTCACCTAGTGTTGTAGTTCAATTTTATGCTGATACAGACATCTACGTCAAAACTTAAAACATCGAAATTTTGCTCAATGGTGCCACTAACTCATGCTCGCTGATCAATATTTCTATAATTTGTTTAAGATTTTTGTCTATTCATCCGGGAAAAGTAGAATCGATTTAGAAATAACGAATGTTTTTTGATATAATGTTAAAAAATATCAATTTTTGTGATTGTTTCAAGATAGCCGTATGCTTGATGCTATGATTGCTATGATATCTAAACTTCCGTCATTAGCTTTTGTAATCGAATGTTAGACTAAATGTCTTAAGTAACCACTATGAGAAATTCTAAAATTTTCTTAAATTAACAAAACGTTTTTTTAAAAAATATAGCAAAGTTCTTTTTTTGAATCCTGTTCACACAGAACAAGCCAGAGATGAACCATAAGTAGCGCATAGATTTCCTACCATACGCTACATGCCTCTGCTGCGAACTGCAGATTAAAACCACGTTTTTTCGCGCGCCGAGAAATTTTTTTAGTTTTTGCACATTATTTCATCATTTCAAGATAAAGAGTGTCAGATTCACAGTTTTCAGCTTGAGAGTAACTAATCTTGTAGGCTATTTTCTTAACATTTTACTTGTCAATATTTCGCTAATTGTATTGATTTCAGCTGTAGGGTGATTTTTTTATATACAAATACCATTGGGTAGGCTGCAGCAGAATTAATAAGCTGTAATGTGTCAAGTGAAGGAGCAAGCTTTGCTCCTCGAGGAAACGTGGGTGCAATGTTGTGACCGTGGTTAATGGCCGGCCTCAATCAAATTGCACTGACAACTGTGGGTTTAGTTTTAAATGTCATCCTTTGTGATTTATGAACATTGTAGAAATCTTACATGAACTTTGCAGTTTTCGAATAATTTTTGTTTCTTTATTTATTTTGTTAAATGCAATATTTTAGTAGAGTAGTATGACATATAATCTATCAGTGCATAAATGGGCCCTAAAAATCATTTTGTTGTGACGCTAGAATGAGCGCTTGTAGGATTTTGCTCCGACTTATGAAGACGAATTTTTCATAAGATCCATGAAAACGTACTTTTTAAAACAGTTCACATTTTTAACCACCCCAGGCTTCGAAACCCGCTTCGCAAGTGAGTATGCTGATGACGTGAGCATTTTTTGTACGAAGTTAAATTTGAACCAGGTGAAGGACTCCATGAAGAGTTAGCAGCTCTGAGAACTTCATAGGCATTGAGTATGATAATTCATCTCGGACAAGAAGAGCAGAGATTATCATTGTTGATCTAAAACCCAATTCCCTGGCATTACTATTGATTTCATTTCGAAGCAAATTCGAAGCCTTCCTATGAGTGGGAACTGCAATTCACGATAGGCTGATATCTTCCTATAACATGTCCATTAAGCCTGGCTTGCATGAGTGCTTGGCTTCGACAATGCCCTTTACCTTTGACGCTGTGATGTCATGATTCATTAACGTGTAACCCTGCGTCATTGTTCATGCGATGCTAGATGATGCTTGCACTATTGTGACCTGAAATGTAAATAAATGTTCGCTTCATATGCACATCGGTTAGTTCATAATGCTTCGCTCTGGAAGACTGCTGCCGAGGTACCGACTGTTTTACGTCAAATTAGTTCGTTCAATAATCACTGGGCCGATTCCAAATGTTGATATTTCGACTGGACCGTACATTGACTTTGCATTGCAAAATGTGGATCAGTATGCTGACCGTCCAGCTCTCATCGATGGTCTAACTGGAGAAACAATCAAATACTCCGAGCTCAAGTCACTCACTAAGCGAGTTGCCAGTGGTTTAGCGAAGCGAAGATTCTCAACCGATCAGACGCTAACTCTTTTTGCTGCCAATTGTTGGGAGGCCGTTGTTGCCTATCATGGTGTGCTAGCAACTGGAGGGAATATCAACCTGGTAAATTGTCATTCGACAGCATTCGAATTATGTGGACATCTCAGTCAGGTAAGTATTTGTTTCGCCTTGAAAATGCTTCTTTTAATGAACATTTATATCAGGTGATTTATATTCACCATTTCAACCCCCTCCCCTCCGTGCATCACTAATAGGCCTACATCTCAAAATACAAAATGTTGTACAACACAAATTTAAGTGAAATAACCAGAGCAGTGAATATCGCGTTAGAAGGAGAAAAAAGTACACAACTATTGAACAATGTCAGCGAGATTAGAGTCAATGGGGTTACGGTGCATTTCTCTTTTCCATCTCCTGTCACGGCATCCAGACTGCTGTCTAACAAAAGAAGTTGTGCTACAATGGGTTGTATGAACGCGGATAAGTAAATGCGCAGTTGATTTTTCACAATAGAATCGATGTCTCAGTCAAACAGAAGCAACTGCTTATGTACACTTAGCACAGTTGAAAACTCACCACCTGTCAAATCCGTCAAATTGATCGCTATACACAATTGATAAAGAATGGAGGACGCATTCTAACCGACATAGATATCTGTGCTACGGCCCGACGGCGGTCAGGGGTCTAATGACATGATTGACAGCTAATGTAAATGAATAGGACAAACTTTTAGTGATTAAGAAAAGAAATTATTAAACATAACATCTATACTTGTACAAGTTAATAGCGGGTATAACCTCCGCGAGCAGTCAATAAGGCACTGATTCGTCGCGGCATTCTGAGGACGAGCCGTCTCAGAAAATTTTGAGGAATTTGTTGCCAAACTGCAACCACTGTCTCTTGTAATTCACGCAGTGTTTACGGAGGCGGGTCCCGCTGCTGAACTTGGCGCTTCAGATAATCCCACACGTGCTCGATCGGGTTCATGTCCGGCGACCTTGATGGCCAGCGAAGAGTCCGTATCCCTAAGTTTTCCTTCAGCTGCGTCACATTGTATGCACGATGCGAAGGTGCGTTATCATCTTGCAGGATCCAGTTGGCCACGTCTCCGAATGTTCGAGTCGCAAATGGCAGAAGATGCGTTTGCAGCAGTTCAGCATAACGCTCACCAGTCACGTTCGTGTTGAGCACTACCAGCTCGGTCTTGCCCGTCAGGTGATGCCTGCCCACACGTGAACGGATGGCCCCTGTTGCTGATGAGTATGCTGGACGTGTTGCTGCAGCATCTCTTGGCGTGGCACACGCCAAACACGAATGCGGCCATCATTGCGGAACAGACGAAACCGACTTTTGTCAGTGAAGATGATACGTCTCCATTGTGGTAGTCTCCAGTGAACTCGTTGCATCGCCCACCGCTCTCTTCGTGCCACATGCGCAGATGTTAATCTGGGGCATTTGCGCATCTTCCTTGAGCAAAGTCCTTGCTCTCGAAGCCGATTTCTTATGGTGCCCGAGCTCAGGATGTTGCCTCTGCGACTTCTTTCGCCCCACATCAGTCGTAGCAGAGTTGCGGGGAGTGTGGGATTGCCTCGCACCATTCTGAGCAATCGCCGGTCAGCTCTGGCAGTTGTGTGACGAACTGCACCAACGCCAGCATGTGCCACGGTACCATTTGCTCTCGCTTTCTTGAGAAGTCGGGCAATCGTCGTATGCGAACGACCGAAATGTCGTCCGACTGCCCGAAGGGACATTCCAGCGTCAAGCTTGCCAATAGCACGCCATCTTTCGGCATCAGACATTTGACGCACCATCTTAAGATTTTTCACAAAACCGTCATTTCCCATAATAAGTCGTTAATTTTATACTTCATGATCGAAGTTCAATTTGAACACATGCTTGCTAAGTAATTCGGTAATAATAATGCTTGCTGCAGTAATTCAGTCTGAACAATTGCGCAATCCCACCACCAGACCGCCGTCGTGCAGATATCTATGTCAATTAGCGTGCGTCCTTCATTCCATATTCAATCGAAGCGATTTACTTCGAATTAGCTGGATTTGACAGGTGGTGCGTTTTCAATTGTGCTAA